>JAGFNQ010000770.1:0-91004 GCA_024364735.1 Boesenbergia rotunda
TTCGGATACACCATTCCACTGTGGTGTCCCAGGAGGAGTGAGTTGAGATAGAATCCCACACTCAGCTAAATAGTCACGAAACTCATGGCTCAAGTATTCTCCACCTCGATCTGATCGAAGTATTTTAATACTCTTGCCGAGTTGGTTTTGTACTTCATTTCTGAATTCTTTGAACTTTTCAAAGGACTCGGACTTATGTGTCATCAAGTACACATAACCATATCTACTGAAATCATCAGTAAATGTGATGAAGTATCTATAACCACCTCGAGCAGCAACATTGAAAGGGCCACATACATCAGAATGTATGAGTCCTAACAAATCTGTTGCCCTCTCGCTATGTCCACTAAAGGGAGTCTTAGTCATCTTGCCTAGAAGGCATGACTCGCATGTCTCATATGATTCAAAATCAAATGATCCAGCAATCCATCCTTATGGAGCTGGGACAAGCGACTCTCATTTATTGTGGCCTAAGCGACAGTGCCAGAGATAGGTTGGGTTCAACTCATTTGATCTCAACCTCTTGGTACTTACATTATAGATAGGGCGTTCTAAGTCTAGAATGTAGAGTCCGTTGATAAGATCTGCACTACAATAGAACATTTCATTTAAATAGACTGAACAACATTTGTTCTTAATTATAAATGAGAAGCCTTTCTTGTCTAGACAAGAAACAGAAATTATGTTCTTAGTAAGTGCAGGTACATAACAACAATCATCTAGTTCCAGTACAAGCCCAGAGGGCAGAGATAGAAAATAAGTTCCTACAGCAACAGCAGCAACTCGTGCTCCATTGCCTACTCGTAGGTCCACCTCGCCCTTTGCCAATGCCCTGCTATTTCTTAGCCCCTGCACATTGGTACAAATGTGAGAAGCACATCCAGTATCTAATACCCATGATGTAGAAATAGAAAGGTTGACTTCTATAACATATATACCTGAAGTAGAAGGCTCGCTTCTCTTCTTCTTAAGATCCTCCAGGTATACCTTGCAGTTCCGCTTCCAATGCCCTGCCTGCCCTTGATATAATTGCTTGAGGTGGTCAATCATATCGTAAGCATTCATGTTCTCGTGTTGCTTCTGAAGCTCAGAGGACATGCAGCATAGCATTAGGCACGACACGTCTAACGCGTCGTCTTGATGCTTCTGATGAGCATCTCTAACGCTACGGATGGCTGAGGGTGGTGGTGCTTCAGGAACTGCTTGCTCTAGAACGTACAGCTTACGTTCCTGTTTGAGGACTATCCTCAAGTTCCTGTACCAGTCCAGGAAATTAGCTCCAGTGAGCTTGTCCTTCTCAAGGACAGATCGCAGAGAGAGAGTATTCGCGTTTGAAGACATGGCAATCTACAACAGATAAATGCAGAGAATAAATATCATATTCTAGTAATCATCTAATTAGGCCTTTAATTAAATGATGCTCCCACTAAATTATAGGAATTTTGGTGGAATCAAGTCATTGGAGTGGTCAAACCACACTACTAGATCCGTACCAATTTACTATAATTTATGTGGGACAAGATCCACATCATACTATGCCTTGAGTTAGCTTTGGCTAAATCGCCCAAGACTTAGTATGATCGGTAGATAACTAATTTATCAATTACATCTCTATGCAACTCTTGTTTATAGGATCAAGAATTAACATTTATGAATAATCTTGAGTTAGCTTTGGCTAAATCGCCCAAGACTATTGATAAATGCGATCTTGTCCTACCTTTCCAACTATTGGAATACGCCTATAGCTTTACTCGATCCAATTGAGTTAACTAGTTACTCAATCTGATTGAGCTCGATCTAACCCGAGCCGTGATAGGCGGGACCAAGGTTGTCCCTCCGCATCCTACCAAGATTAAATGCGTTGCTCTGCTTTGGCAGAATCGACAAGCGCATATGATCGAGGTAGTGATGGGTATCAGGACCCGGTAGGCGTTTACGAGTCGATTCGATTTTAGATCTAATCTAATCGAGGATGTGCATCACATCTAGGCATTTATGAAATCTAATTTAATCCTAAATGTGTATTAAGTGCACATCAAAATGTGGTTCCCACATTACTTGTGCATCTCATACACTTAAGTTTATTTTTACTATTCTACATTATCATGCATCATATACATCACAAGCATAGCAATAATAAAATAAACTTAAGTGACTTGGTCATGGCCCTACTAAGACCCTCTCAAGCCAATGAGAGGATCCGATGGTCAACCTAGGTCTAGCGGCTTCTCCAAGCGCTTCCTCTTGACCGTCTTGGTGTTGTCGGCTAGTTCTCCCGAGTCCAAGTTCTCCGGAATTTCCGTCGTCTTCACTTTTGTACATTACAAATTTTTATACTCGAGTTACATTCGAGTCTAAATATGAAATACAACAGAAATAAAATATTAAAAGCCGACACGCAGGTCGCAAACACAATACAACACGCACATGTACAAAAACGGCGCGCAGGCCGTATTATGAATTACAACACAATTTTAATCTTATTAAAAATTGGGTTTTGGGCCATGACCATCACACTACTGTACATAATTCAAAATTATGTAATTTTACAGATTTTATATAATTTTTCTACTGATTTTTAGAATTTTTCGAGTCACAACTCCGCGGCGGTCCCGGTAAGCGGGTTTCGGGCGTAATCGCGAGACAAGGCCCCTTGCGGGGTTAGGGGCAGCGCCCCTACTCGTGAAATAACCTTCACGAGTGTCTTCTTGCGATTATACAGTGCCTTTACCCGCTGTCCCAAAATCCATTTGGGCGAAACTTGCCGTTTCGGAGAAGTTTTTCTCGGTGGCAAAGTCTACAAGTGCTTCGCACTCGTCGCTTTGCCTCTACGAGGAAAAATACTCAAAAAATCCTAAAATTTAGAAAAATTACAGAAGCATAAAATTATCTAAATTTTGTATCTAATACAAAAAAAATAAAAACCAAAACGAGCACAAGCTTCGCTCGTGGCTCTGATACCACTGTAGGGTTTTTCGGGCCGCGAAAACCGCTTTTTCGCGTCGCGGAAACCCCGAAAGCCCCAATAGAAAGGATCCGAGCGAAGAAAACCATTTCAAAAATTTACGAGTGCTCGTTTACATGCTTCAAAACCGATCTACGACCTAGATCTATTAGAGAAGAGAAAAACTACCTTCGATGCGTGCCCCGCAATTCCCGCTCGCTCCTCGGTTGGTGTCGGATCTCAAGGATGCAAAGTAGCAACCCTCTAGAAGTATCCACACAAGCAAGAGAGTGGAGAGGAGAGCCCAAAAGTGTGCTAGCACTTGATTGGGTCTCGGCAAGATGAGAGGAGAGGGAGAGCCAAAACCAAAAACTCATTTTTTGGAGAAGAATCAATCACACACAAGAAAAACTCATTTTGTGTGTATAAGTGGCAGGCCACTTAATGGCCATTATTGGCCATTAAGTGGCCGGCCACCACCTTCCATAACCCCCTTATTTGAATTCAAAATTCAAATGGGGAGGTTACTTAGCCTTGATGATGATGCCAAGTCATCACTTGGTCAAGTCAAGGTGATGTGGCTTGAGTCAAGTCAAACTTGCCTCTTATGGACTTTCCATATTTAGCCAAAGTCAAACTTTGACTTCATTATTCTCCCATGATTAGATTCATCCAACACTTGGATCAAACTCGAGTCCAACTCAAGTTGTCTAATTTGAGTCAAGTCAAACTTGCCTTTTATGGACTTTCCATATTTAGCCAAAGTCAAACTTTGACTTCATTATTCTCCCATGATTAGATTCATCCAACACTTGGATCAAACTCGAGTCCAACTCAAGTTGTCTAATTTGAGTCAAGTCAAACTTGCCTTTTATGGACTTTCCATATTTAGCCAAAGTCAAACTTTGACTTCATTATTCTCCCATGATTAGATTCATCCAACACTTGGATCAAACTCGAGTCCAACTCAAGTTGTCTAATTTGAGTCAAGTCAAACTTGCCTTTTATGGACTTTCCATATTTAGCCAAAGTCAAACTTTGACTTCATTACTCTCGGTCCATCATATGGACTTATTCTCCATCTATTGCTCTATGTGTGTGACCCTATAGGTTCTTGTAACGTTGGCAATGCCCTTAAACCTATTTAAGGACATAAGCAATGAGAGGTATCTAGCAACACATCATTGCTACCCAAGTTACAAGAATGTCGAGATCCAACATCACCATTGTGACTAATAATTGTGACCATCACAATATGTGACAACGTCCTTCTATCCTCGATATCTAGATTGATCTTCTATGAAGCATAGACCGTGTCATCCTCCAATCAATCTATGTGTCTTGAACTCCAAGTAGACTCACTATAATCAAATAAGCTCAATATCTCATATTGCCTTATTTGGGCATGGCCATGCACTTAGTGATCTCACTCTATCAAGACTATGATATCTCTCCCGTCATATAGGAGGGATAGATCCCATCTACATCACTCACATCCCTCCGCATAATTTGTTACATACCCAGTAATCGCCTTTATAGTCCACCCAGTTACGGGTGACGTTTGACGAAACCAAAGTACATAACTCCTTATGTAGGGAACTATGGTGACTTCAGGTCTAAGGACTAATAGTCATACTAATAGTCACATGAGAAAGTATATGACACTCATATAACGATCCATGATACTTTCTCATGGCGGGCCATTCAGTATACATTCCCTAATGTATACCCATGTGTCAACTTGATATCTCATATCCATGACTTGTGAGATCAAGTCATCATGTTGACCTACATGCTAGTCTCTATGCATTAACATTGTCCTTGAATGTTAATACTTGACTAGGAATAATTAAAAGTAGTGTTTTCTATATCATCTCACTATCGATTCAACTAATCGATTGATATAGATAAGAACCTTCTACTCAAGGACGTTATTATACTAAGTTATTTGGCACCAATACACATAAGTATAATAACCATAAGAAATGCCTTTTTATATAAGAAATATATATACAAGAATATGATACAATGAGTCCAAAAAGTAATCATCATATGATTGGCTCTAGGGCTCTCACTAACATTTACTACGTTATCATTTTGGCTAGCAAAAAGGGTTCTAGCTTAACAAATATCTAAATTTGAGACTCACATTCGTGACACACATCTCGGGTCCATCACCGCTCGGGCCCAAAGGGCCTCCCAACAGCTATCACAAGCTGGTAGCTCGGTAGCTCGATTTCCGGGGCCATCAGCCCATGACCCCTCTGGAGGACGGAGACGAGTTGCCCCACCCGAAGGAGGCTCGGTCCCCTTCCCCGCCGCTCCCGGTTGGGGTCGGGAAGACAAGGCTAAGCTTGTGCCAGTAGAGGTATCCGCATCCAGGCGAACGCATGGACCTCGACCTGAAGAGTGAAAGGCCCGGGCCTTCGCGCTGTCGTCGGCCCTAACGCGCAGCCCCTTCTCTTCATAGATCCTGGAGGAGCCGGTTCCCAAACATCTCTAGTTCTTCACCATGCCCGAGTATGCTAGAGCCACCGACCCAGAGGAGCATCTCATGAAGTTTGAAAGTACCGCCCTGCTACATCAGTACCTCGAGGGCGTGAAGTGCAGAGCGTTTCTAACCACGCTCTCAGGACTCGCTCAACGATGGTTTGGACAACTCTCCAACAGGTCGATAGCCGGCTTTGGAGAAGAACTCAGGAGGACATTCCTCTAGCACTTCGCCAGTAGCCGAAGGCACCACAAGACAAGTATCAACTTGTTCGCCCTAAAGCAGGGCCCGAAGGAGTCGCTCCGAGCCTACATCTAGAGGTTTAACGGGGTAGCACTGGACGTGCCAACTGCCGCGCGCGAGATATTAATCAGCGCGTTCTCCCAAGGACAACAGGAGGGAGATTTTTCTGCTCGCTCATCAGGAAGCCGCCAAAGGACTTCGACAGCCTGTTGGGAAAGGCTGTCAAATACATCAATGTGGAAGAGCCATAGGCCGCTCGAAAGAAGGAGCCAGCTAGCACACCACTCCCGAGTCCTGCTCAGTCTAGCCGACTAACGGGCGGTCCCATGCGTAGCCCACGGGGGGCCACCAACCGGGCGGAGACGAAACAACGACAAGTGCAACAAGTGGCTCAGGGGTGTCCGCCGACTCGCTGGAGGCCCTACTGCACATTTTATCATAGCCAGACCCATGACATGGAGGAATGCTGTCAGTTCGGCGGGGTCGAGCCCCTGACACAACCGCGCAACTGCGTGGAAGGCAAGTCCCCCCAAGGCAAGGCCCAGGTCGGGGAAGTCGAACCCTCGTCCCAGATGATGAACCTGGACACGATCCCCTGATCGCCCGTAGCTTCTTCTCGGCCGGGGAGTAGATCGAGTCCGATGGAATGAACAAGCAGCAGGCCAATCGACAAAACGCCATTCGAGGAGGGGTACATATGATTTCAGGCGGGCTGGCCCGCGGAGGCTCACGCCCAATAGGTTATTAAAATATTTGTACTATGTAATCCCACAAGAATAGTGGAAGACTCGCCTTCTCGGACAAATGGCAAAACGCTCCAGACTCTCACTCTCGTGAGTTATAAGTGGGCATGCTCCCACGAACCTCTCGGCTCGGCTCCCAGTTGGACGCGTGGCGACTCACACTCCCTTGGATACCTCCGACCGAGAAGCCAAACTCTCGCTCTCGCGAATTATAAGTGGGCATGCTCCCACGAACCCCTCGGCTCGGCTCCCAGTTGGACACGTGGCGGCCCACGCTCCCTGGGATACCTCCGACCAAGAAGCCAGACTCTCGCTCTCGCGAGTTATAAGTGGGCATGCTCCCACGAGCCCCTCGGCTCGGCTCCCAGTCGGACGCGTGGCGGCCCACACTCCTTGGGATACCTCTAACCGAGAAGCCAGACTCTCGCTCTCGCGAGTTATAAGTGGGCATGCTCCCACGAATCCCTCGGCTTGGCTCCCAGTCGGACGCGTGGCGGCCCACGCTCCCTAGGATACCTCTGACTGCGAAGCCAGACTCTCATTCTCACGAGTTATAAGTGGGCATGCCCCCACGAATCCCTCGGCTCGGCTCCCAGTCGGATGTGTGGCGACCCACACTCCCTAGGATACCTCCGACCGAGAAGCCAGACTCTCGCTCTCGCAAGTTATAAGTGGGCATGCTCCCACGAATCCCTTGGTTCGGCTCCCAGTCGGACATGTGGCGGCCCACACTCCTTGGGATACCACCGACCGAGAAGCCAGACTCTCGCTCTCACGAGTTATAAGTGGGCATGCTCCAACGAACCCCTCGGCTCAACTCCCAGTCGGACGCGTGGCGGCCCACGCTCCCTGGGATACCTCCGACTGAGAAGCCAGACTTTCGCTCTCGCGAGTTATAAGTGGGCATGCTCCCACGAATCCCTCGGCTCGGCTCCCAGTCGGATACGTGGCGGCCAACGCTCCCTGGGATACCTCCAACCGAGAAGCCAGACTCTCACTCTCGCGAGTTATAAGTGGGCATGCTCCCACGAACCCCTCGGCTCGGCTCCCAGTCAGACGCGTGGCGACCCACGCTCCCTAGGATACCTCTAATTGAGAAGTCAGACTCTCGCTCACGCAAGTTATAAGTGGGCATGCTCCCACGAACCCCTCGGCTCGACTCCCAGGCGGACGCAGGGCGACCCACGCTCCCTGGGTAAGACCCAACCGAGCATACCAACTCTCAATAACTGAGCGAGTAACCTCAGGCTTCATCAAGTAGTAGGGTGATCGATATCCCCCGTATAGAAGCCGGTCCCAAACAACTAAGGCACCCGAGTGACTGCACCACTTAGGGACCATACCTTAGCAGAAACTTGAGCGGGGTCAGGGCACTTGGGCTATCTCCACCGATAGCTTGCTCAAGCTGACCTCACAACGATTCGAGCCCTCGCCCGAACTCCCAACACTTAAGCACAAAACACACAAGCATAGAAATGAAAAAAGTTGGAAAAAGTTCGCATTCAAGATAAGGCTTATTACAAAAACGAGGCTTGGCCTTTACCAAAACAGAAAAGAGCAGAAAGGATGCAACCCCCCAGCGACCGCTCAGAACTATGAGGCTTAAGGCCTATGGGCGTACCGCTAAGATGCGGTATAAGCTCGGAGTTCCGTCAACTCCTTCCGAACCGCCTTTAGCTTTTCCCCCTAGGCAGCGTGCTGCTTCCTTAGCCGCTCAAGCTCTCCCGACCGGGGAGAGGCAAGCTCCTCCGAGGATGCCCGAGGCATAGGAGACGGCAGAGTGGGGGACTCAACCACGGGCTCCTTGCCCTTCCGCCTTTTGCTTGGTCGGCTGGAAGAAGCCTCCGCCGGATAGGTCGGTAAGGGTGCGGGCTCATCTCTGCGTGCTCGCCCCAGCCGAAGGTTAAGAGGATGGTCATCCCCTGAGCCAGACCAGGAGACCTCCTCATCGGCTGGCGTAGATACGGGAGGGGCAGAGCTAGCTGCCTCGGTGGCCGGGAGAACCGCCTCCCGCTGAGCTAGCTGCTCCGCCACGCGAGCCTCTAGTTTGCCGTCATCCATGTCATAGCCCTCCTCCAGAGCCGCCGATAGCATCATGTTGGCTGTAAAACAAGTAGCATGCAGTCGGTCATAAAGGGACAAAGAACAATGACTAGTCGGTCCTAAAAATGCAGAAGATAAAACAAGGAACTTACCGAGTGAGGCGGCCGGCGAAACGGCGCCGAACTGAGCCTGAATGCGCACAAAATGTCCTCGTGCAGCAGATGCCCTCCATGGAAGTGCCGACCCCCTATCTTGGAGAGGGTGGATTGATATTGGGGGAAGGATCGAAAGTCCTTGTAGAGAGGTGGAGGAGAAGGAAAATTCACTACCCATCCGACCGACCAGATCAGGGTCGGGACGGGGCGGATATAGAAATATCGTTCCTTCCAACCCTTATTAGAGGTTAGAAGTCTCGACAGGAAGGAAGTGTGGGATCGGGCCTGAAAGAAGAAATCACCCAACTCTTATCTGTTGGATCGAGAGATGCGATAGGGGGGGGTGAATGTCGCAAATCGTTCGGATTTAAAAAGAGTAAGTGCGCAGCGGAAATAAGACACACAAACAATGCTAACACGGTCGTTTTACTTGGTTCGGAGCCTGTGTTGACTCCTACTCCAAGGCCCACGGTCGTTGACCGTTTTCTGCGGGCAATTCTATACGTTCGAGAAAGTTTACAATAAAAAGTATTACAGAATCAGTCTAGTAAACTTAATTAAGCTCTTCGTTACCGACGTCCGGTGTAGATCGAAGTGTTGGAGCAGCAGGACGTCGTCAGCTCGAGTTGGAAGAGTTCTGGAGCGTGTCGTGGAAGCAGAAGAGCGTGGAAGCGTCGCAGTAATTGATGCTCTAAAGAAGGAGGTCGAGGGCCCTTTATATAGGGCCTGGGGGCGCCCTGGTCGACGGGGGCGCCCCCCCACGTGGCGCTTGATCCCCAAAAGGCGCGGTCAAGGGTTTATCCCTAAAAACTCGGGATAACCCTTTGACGGGGGCGCCCTGGACGCTGGGGGTGCCCTGGTTGACTCGGCCAGCTCTTATCCGCAGCGCTGAGGTCTCCTCGGCAAGTCTGGCTGGGGGCGCCCGGGACAGCGGGGGCGCCCTGGGGTGTAGCGCAGACGCGCAGAGTTGGTTTGCAATGGGGCGCCGGACAGTGGGGCGCCCTCAGAATGTACTGTCGAGGTTCTTCTGGTTGTGTTGTGTTTTGTGTTCACCTTGGGGGCGCCCGGGACACTCCGGGAGCCCTGGTCAGCGATCGCCTCTTTCCTTTGAGGCATTCTGAGCTGCAGACACACGTTCCTTTGGTCCTGGATCCAGGGTTAGTCCAAAACACAATAAACCAATAACATAATGAATTATACAGCCTTGGCTGTCTTGGTTCTGACTTTGGTCTCCAAAATGGAGCCCTAGGTCGAACCGACGCCTAATGCTCCCTCAAGGGGAACGCGTCCTCACCTACTCCTCTCGGGAGAATTTACCTGATGCCAACCGCTCCTTTGGTTGGACTTTTGCCTGACGGTCCTTTGTCAGGGCTTGGATGCCGAGCTGTCCTTCGCCCGGTGCCTAGCATTCCTTCGCTAGGGCTTTAGTCCCAGGCTGTCCTTCGCCTGGAGCCTAGCAGTCCTTCGCTAGGGCTTTGGATACTGGCAGTCTTTCGCCAGTTGCCTAGCAGTCCTTCGCTAGGGCTTGGATGCTGGCAGTCCTTCCCCAGGTGCCTAGCAGTCCTTCACTAGGGCTTTTTCTGCACACTCAGTGAACAACGTTAGATCACAAATAAACTTAACTTTGAATCCTTTGCCAATATCAAAACCAGGTTCGATATGGTGCTTCCTGCATCAACATTATCTTTTTGGGTAAAAGAAGTAATAAAAAACTTCAGGGCGAAGGGGAATTTGGTATAGAGAAAAGATGATGACCGACCCGCAAAGGAGTCGGATGGCATTCGGAGCTAGTTGAGATAGAGAGTTACAAAGTAGCAACAGACAGAGGCGATGAAAGGGTGGATCGAGAAGCTCAACTCGGCCTGCAGATGGTCCCGGGAGATGGTAATATAAGAAGGGGGAGGGGATGCAGGTTGGTTGGAGGAGGTTGCCAGGAGAAGACGGTGATCGGGCGGAATATGGTAGTCCGCTCGGATCACCTCGAGATCGTGGTGATCAAGCTTGGACACGGTGGTCGTATAGCAGGGGGCCGAGAGAAGAGAAGAAGAGGCCATAGAGACTAACCAAGAGAAAGTTCACCGAAGAAGATGAACGGAGCAACACGCTTCGACGGAACTCTAGCGGAGCACGGATGGACAACAACTCGATGTCGGGAGTAAAAAATGATGGTAAAAGTCAGAAGGTGAATGCCTATTTATAGGGTTCTAGAGAGCGATATCGACCGTCCGATAGAGAGCTGGGAAAAGGGCGGGATCAAGCCTCGACCATCTGATCCGGCACAAGTCGGCTCCCAAAGCGACAGAGCACACGTGCGGATCGTACATTCGCAGGGATGGGCAACAGACTCATCGTAGCTCGGGAGACAAATGACTTGGGGACACGTGTCCCCGACAATTAATGGGGCAGTTAATAAGGAGATATGGGGTGATTCGGCATGGGCCACGACGGGAAGTGGAAATGACATTTGATGGGAAGGTTTATCGGTAAGGTGAGTCGTTGACGCAGGGTCGGTCGTGGAAATCAGTCACAAGAGCATGTCATTCGAGTCTACCAGGCTTGTGTCGGAACAATGGTCCAGTCGAAGGAGGCAGTCAGTCGGACTGCATGCCTCCTTCAACTAGACTTGAGGGGGATGCTTATGATCCCGGACTAGCTTGTGTGTAGCCTGGCCCGACAGCCTGGCGACCCGTCAGGAGGAGATAGGTTACCGGACCCAGAGGCCCTTCGAATATAGGGCCTGTACAGGCGGATCTACCCATTTCCCCCGAACACGAGGAAACATTGGCCCTGACCAAGGCAAAGAGGGCCAGAGGCCCCCGAACACGAGGAAACATTGGCCCTGACCAAGGCAAAGAGGGCCAGAGGCCCCCGAGCCCAGGAAGTCCTGGGCAGGGGAGTTCCTCATCAGGAGAATCCCGAGTCAGAGAAGTTCCGACTCACAACATCCCTAAGCTTTAACGCTCCCGAGTCAGGGAGTCGTAACTCAAAGTATCCTGAAGTTATAAGCGGATCTGCTCCCATGCACCTCTCGGCTCGGTTCCTAGTTGGACGCGTGGTGGCTCACGCTCCCTAGGTACAATCCGATCGATGGTCTGAATTCTCACCTTCGTACAAGTTGTAAGCGGGTATGCCCCCGAGCACTTCTCGGCTCGAGACCCAACCGAACGCGTGGCGGCCCACGCTCCTGGGGTCCTCCCGAGCTAGAGAGGTCTTCACTCAGAGTACCACCATATCATGAGATCCCCGAGTCAGGAACACCCCGAGCCAGAAGAGTACTCGGTCGTTGACCAGACTATCCCCGAGTCGGCTGAGTTCGGACGTACATCCCGAACCACGCTCACCACGACTCAGGAAGCATACCTTCACTCGGGAAGCCTTCCATAACTCGGGAAGCCAAGTCGTCTAAGGTTCTTGTCGTGACTTATCAGAATAATCACTCCCTGACACAGGACTAGCAGAAGAAGTACGGGGTCGACGTAGGTCTAGTACCATTCTGGCCCGAATCACGAGTATCTCGCTGACGCCATGATCTCCCTGCTATACCCTATCCCCTCGTATTGTGACCACATACGTTGGTGTCAGGGCGAGCGGCGCCTGATAGCACCCGCCCATAAGTTGACAGCGCCCCTTTCCTTATTTCGGTATGCGACACAATACTCTGCCACGCTGGCTTTGCCTTACCCTGTCTTCGTATACGACAAAAAGGTGGCAGATGGGGCAGAAGCTGTCAGCTTCCCCGGCTCTATAAGCCTCTCCACTCTGCATCACCCAGGTACGCGCGATAGTGTTTTGCTACTGTTTCATTGCCTTTGCTGCTCTTCCACCACCGGGGACTGACTTGACCGTCGGAGGGCCTGACCGGAGAAAATCCCCGACGGGTTTGCTAACGACCATCTTATCGCAGGTCATAGCTAGGTTAGAGCTAGGTCAGCAGAGCTTGTGGCACTTGGGAGACTATCCCGCCCTTGGGACTTCCACCTCGCTTCGCGACAAGATCAGATATAAAAATTATAAATTAAATAAAACTATCTTAGTAAACAAAATGAATATAATTACTTATTAAATAAAATAGGGGTACGTATTTTTCAGATCTTAAATTTGATACTAAATTGACGATTATGATACTAATTTTTTTTTTAAAAATTTAAAGTTTTAAAGTTGGGTGTTTATTTTTTTTAGTTCTAAATTTCAAAATTAACAATTTTAATATCATGTAATGTAAGACGTCACAAGTTTTTATTTTTTAAAAAAATTATCATTGAACACAATAACTCAAGTGGTAAGGTGAATCCTAGCCTTGTTTGGAAAGTTTCCAAGTCTTGTAGATAATTGATGTTTGTTGCTTGTGTGAATTTCGAATCTCCTTAGCATTGATCTGTTGCATCCTTGTTTGTTTCCGAAAACTCCTATCACTGAGTTTACTTCATTGCATAGCAGTTCTTTTGCTTTTGTTGAAATCAGAAATCAATTTTAAAAAGGAAAATCTGGTGAGAGCTTGATTAGGTGTTTATTGGTTGAATTAGCATTTGCCATCAATTGTTTGGTTATTAGTTGAGTTTAATTCCTTCCATCACATTTTCACTTTTATTTAAAACTCAAAATTCCATTTACTTATTTGAAACCCAAAACATAAACGACACCTAAACCAAGCGCGAATCAAATTATATCAACTAGTCCCCGAGAAAAATACGACCTGTGGCCCCTATATTACATTTTCATAATTTTGAGTGTAAAAGGGTTTCCAGTTATTCATTCACATCTAAATCTGATGGTCCCACACTTTCGTGACAATTTAATCTAGTATTTCGGGGCTGTCAGTCACCTCTGCCTATGCCAATCCCTAATGAGACTATGCATGCAATCAAAATGTGGCAATAAATCATATATACATTTAGTGAGGTACTGTAACCTGAGTAGTAAATGATGGACTTAATGACCCAGTAGCCTAAGTCAAAGTCTAATTGATGTTTTAGAGCATACATTAGGAAAAGGTGGATTGGATGCAACACAGTTAGGTCAAGTGATGCCATAGGGTGAATGCAGGATATGACCATTTTAAATAGTGTATTATCCCTTGGACTCAGATGCCATAGGGTGAGTGCAGGATATGACCATTTTAAATAGTGTATTGTCCCTTGGACTCAGACAAACTAAAGACATCTTCTTTGGGCGTGGGCCTCTGAAGAAGTCAACATAAATAATATCAAGGGTCAGATGCTCAAAGGATTCAGGTAGTGTATCTGGGAAATTCGAAAAAAGAAAGATCTAATTTGGTGATGGTCGTATGAATAAGAATCTGGAAAAGGTTGCGAAGTCAAACAGTATGTCTCTTAATGCAACGCAAGTTTTAAAATGATGTGCATTAATTTCACAATGATTATGATAGAATTCAGTGCATAGAGTGACATTGTGAGCATGTTTGCAACATACTGGATTATCCAATGAGTAGTAGTGTATGATGTTAATAGCCTCGGGATAATAGGTCTTATAGAACGGCATGTCAACACACCGTGTCCCTAAGACTAGAAATTTTTTGTTAGGAAATGATTTGTTTAGTTCCTCAGATGAAAACCTAGGTTCTTGGCCGAGAAATAATGAGCTAGCCACCTTTTGAGCAATCTTACATGATTTTTCACTATAAAATAGATAAAAGATAAAATAAATAGTTTACAGATATTTAAATGCTTGAAAAGGATGGGTTAGAGATGGTTGCCGAGGCATCATTCGCAAGCTTCTATTCCTTGATAGATAGAAAGAAGATGCTTTGAGAGGATTGGATTGTTGGTGAAGAGGATTTGGCCTAAAGGGGGTTTTATACTACTTGATTGGTCGATTGATCAGATTGATTGGTCGACCGATAACTTGAATTGTGAAGTTATCAACCAATCAAACGATTCTGGTTGGTTATCTATCGACGGAAAGAATATATCGGTTGACAAAATACTTAAATTTTTGACTACTTTTTCATGGTTGGAAATTATCCTTGGATTGATAATATTATCAGCCGACTGATAAATTAACTTTTTATAGTGTCTAAAGGTAAATGTGTTCAATGTTTAGTCGATTGATTAAATTTATCCATTGATTGATAACATAAATATTTGCGACTTTTTTGCCGGTGATAGTTATCCGTCAACTGATAGGACTATCGGTCGATGGAATAATTAGTTATTGGCGAATCGTTGGGTATAAATGAACAGTCGACTAATAATATTTATCAGTCGTCCGATAAAGTATGAATGAAAAATTAATCATAATTCATCTCATGGTTCTATGTTGTAAATCAAGATACAAGAAAATGTGTGAGATGATTATTAATTTTATTAAGTTTTGAAAAAATAGTTATGTTTTCAAAAATAATTTAAGTTTGACAAATTATTTAAGTTTTGAAAAATAATTTAAGTTTTGAAAAATAAGTTAAGTTTTGAAAACTAATTTAAGTTTTGAAAAATAAGTTAAACTATGAAAACTAATTTTTTATTTTTTATTTTAAAAGATTATTTAAGGTTAAAAAATTTAAATAATTTTAAAGTTTTTAAAAAAAAATTAGGTTTAAAAAATTTAAGTGCAGAAAATACTTTTTTCTATTTTAGAAAAGTTTTAAGTTTAGAAAATATTTTTTAAGTTTGAGAAATAATTTTTAAGTTTGAGAAATAATTTTAAGTTTTGAAAAATAATTTTTAAGTTTGAGAAATAATTTTTTATGTTAAAAAATTAAGTTTCATAAATAATTTTTAAGTTTAAAAAGAATTTTTAAGCTTGAGAATAATTTTTAAGTTTTAAAAATAATTTTTAAGTATTAAAGAAAATTAAGTTTAAAAATTAAATTTTTAAAAAATTTTAAATTTTGAAAAAAATGTTTGTAGAAGTTGATTTGATTTTGATGTTGAGTTTGATTTATTTTGGTTTGATTTGATCTGAGTTTAGTTTGATTTTGAGTTTAAGTTTGAGTTTGATTTTGTTTAGTCTGATTCAGATTTGAGTTTAGTTTGATTTTGATTTTGAGTTTGATTTAATCTAGTTTGATTTGATCTGAGTTTAGTTTAATTTTGAGTTTGAGTTTGATTTAGTTTGGTCTGATTCATATTTGAGTTTGGTTTGGTTTGATTTGGATTTGAGTTTGGTTTAGTTTAGTTTGATTTGATTTGATTTGAGTTTAGTTTGATTTGATTTTGAGTTTGAGTTTGGTTAGATTTTGAGCTTTGAGTTTGGTTTAGTTTAGTTTGATTTTGATTTGAGTTTAGCTTGATTTGATTTTGAGTTTGAGTTTGGTTTAGTTTTGAGTTTGAATTTGGTTTGAGTTTCATCTTACCCAGTGGTTTTCAAACAGTGTAATCCTATAATTTTGTGAGATGAATTATTGTTTAATTGCCAGGAGTAGTCTTAACTTGTGTTTGGTTTAAGTGTAGCTTTGGGTCACTCAAGCGAGTGTCCTTGAGTAAGCTCCTAGGTTATGGTGAGTCACATGGACATCATTAAGGCAACTACAATCCTAGACAGAGCTTCCTAACTATTATCACCTAGATGACTTAATACTCAACTTAGACTCCTAAAAAGTTAGGTCTAACCTTGATTTAACTAGTCCTAAGTATCCATATGGGTAGGTTGAGTTATTGAGATGACAACTAGCTTGCCTCCTCCCCATTTGAAATTTAAGTTTATGAATTAGAAAATAGATTTGGTCCTTAGGTACAAAGTATTGGTTTGGTCTTACTTGCTTTGTTAAGGAAGCTTTCGGAATTAGTTACTAAGGTTTTGACTAACCAGTGAAAGATAAGACTTGTTAGTTGACTTGAGTTTATATCCGAGTCTAGATTTGTTGTACATAGCTCTTTAGGACCCAAGCATCATGTTTAGATACTTGCTTCCCATATTGAACTTGTCCAACGTTTGTCTTGAGTCCCTCAACTTGTCCTTTCAAGGAGGAATTTTCTTCCTCAAGTTTTTGTGACTTGAGTTGAAGTTCCTTCTTGAACTTGGCTAGTTGAGGGATTCAAGTTATCAAGGAGTGAGCTAATCTGATCCTCGGACTTAGTCAACGAAATTTAACTAATTTGCGTAGTTGAAAATTTGAAAGTAAATATACCTCTTGTTCTTCGTATTCTCAAACTCGGGTTTGGACTTGAGTTCGGATCTTGCCATTAGTACTAGGTGGATTGAATGCTTTGGTTCATCTAGATCTGACTCATCCGAGGATGATTCATCCCAGGTCACTTTGAGAGACTTCGTTCTTCTTGACTTTGGCTTCTCCTCCTTCAGGTTGGGGCACTTATGCTTGAAATGACCCTTTTTGTTACACCCAAAGCATGTGATCTTTGATTTGGATACGTTTGATGTACTTGGAAACTTCTTTGGGTTCTTCTTGGTTCTCCTTTTAGTAAACATTCTTTGGACTATGTTTGCTAGTTTTTCTTTGGTGGCTGAGTCTAAGTCTAACTCGGTTTCAGACTCAGGCTTTGGTTTCGCCTTGGAATCTTGCTTTTGTTTTGTTTTACATACAAGGTAATGCCTTTTTCAACTGGACCAAGGTTAGTTTGTTCATGTAACTCAAATTCACAAAATGTTCATCTAGTTTGATAATTGAAAGGTCCTTTGAAATCTTATAAGCATCTACCATTGATGCCCATAAAGCGTTTTAGGGAACGAGTTTAGAGTATACCTTATTATGTCTCGATTTTTAAGATGGTGGCCAATTAAATGAAGACTGTTGATGATGTCTTTTATTCTAGCATGGAGTTGGGTAGCATATTCTCCTAGCAACATTTTAATATTAAATAGTTGGTTTAAAAGTAAATCATGCTTTGTTACCTTAGAGTCGTCCGTCCCTTTGTGGAGCTTGACTAATTGGCCTCATAGTTCTTTAGCATTGTCGAACGACCAAACTCGGTTGAGCTCTTCCTTCGTTAGGTCGCATTGCAGTGTGTTCATTTTTGTAGTTGATTTGGGTCCATCTCTTCATTTCTGCTGTCCACTTCTTTGGTTCCAGAATTTCTTCGTCTTCAGTCGGAGGAGTGTAGCCTTGTTTGATGCTAAACCAAAGATCGATATCTACCTTTAGAAAGCATTACATGTGTTACTTCCAGTAGCTGAAGTCGCCACCATTGAACAATGGAGGTCGGGCGGCGTTGTATCCTTCTAAGTGAGAATTTGACATTCTAGCAACACTAAAAATAGATACGAGAAAATTTCCAAGACTTTCATCTTGGGATTAATAGTGTTGTATGAAAGAAAAGCTAAATAGAAAAGAAAAAAAAATAATGTAAAGGCTTGTTAAATCTTTTCAGAGGTGCCTCACTCTGATACAAATTGTAGGATTGTAAAGTACCAAGAGGAGGGGGGAGGGGGGGGGGGGGGGAGGAGGGGGAGGTGAATCTCGATCGTTCATAAAACTTTCTTTTGGATAGCGTAAAACAAAACAAAGAAGAGTAAAGCAGTGGAAAATGAAGTAAACTTTTTCTTTTACTTAGTTCGGAGCATTCGATGACTCTTACTTCAAGGCTCACAGTCCTCAATTGCTCTCGATGAGCAATACACTATAATCCTTTCTCTAAAAATCTTTCAGAGAAAGTAATGTCATACAAGATGTAAGAGGAGTTAGTAACAACCACTAACCCCCTTTTAATATGCAAGTATAAGTACGAAATGAAAATACAAATATACAGACACTAAAGTGAAGATCTTGAGCGTAGTGTGTTGATGAGCTTTCTGGCATCGTAGTAGCAGATCGTGAGCAATTCGTCGACACAGAAAGATAGAGTAGGGCGAGTAGAAGTTGTTTTGAAAGCACTGATCTCGAGCTCCTTATATAGGCATGGTTCAGTCAACTAACCCCCTTTTTAAATGCGGAATATAGATTTGAGTTAATTTAATGTTGGCTGAATCTAGAAGATGATAGGTACAGATTTCAAAAACTGTTTGTGCCAAGTTGCTGTTTTAATGGGGTTTAAGGAGCATTGAATTTGATATTTGGCACGCTACAACAGTTTGAAAGGGATTTCAGAATGTATCAAGTAGGTGTCAGTAAACATTTGAATTATTAATAGTGAAGAAGTTTCGAAGTTTGTATCAACTGTGTACCAAACTCTTTAAAGCAACTCTCCAATCATTGAGAAATTCAAATGAAGTTTATGCATCCAAGAACTAGAAATTTGGATTTTTCTTGTATCTAAAATCTGAACCGTGCCAAGTTCTGAATTACAGGAGTGAATTACTGCTGTAAAAGTTGTAAATATTGTGAATCAATTCTGTGTGTCCTCCCAATCATATAAAATGGATTCATTTCTAGCTAATCAAGGGATAGGCACTAGCTACAATGAGGTAAACATAACTTCAGAAGCCGTTACTGAACAAGAGAAAAATAATACAGTGCAGTGTATCAACTTGAAACTGTTTATGCCAAGATTGGGTTGCAAGCTCTGATCAGTAATAGTTCCAAGTGGAACACTTAATTTCACCACTATCATTTGATGTTCCAAGCCTTTTACGATTCAAGAAGGTGTGAAGCTGCATGGAGAACCTGGATTGCAGTAATGCTCATTCCCGAGCTTAATTGCTTGATCCCTTTAAAGCTGAAATTGCCTAAGTGAGTAGCTTCAGTTCAGAATTAGCTATCCTAACCAACCTCTTTAAGCAGATTTGGAAAATTGGACAAAGGGAATACTAGCTATAATAATTTCAGCTTGCCATAGAAGGTTTGGGTGCTAACAAGAAAAATAAAGTTGAACATCAGGGAATTGACCAAGAATTCAGGTTTCTTGGTGCCAAATAGTCTTTCAGTTTCTGAATAGGGAAGAAAGAATTCAAGCTCCAACATTTCAGAAATAATTGTTCTACTGTGCAATGTTTCAATAAGAGTACAAATCAATGAAGCAATAACTACAAGTGAATTTTGGTAATGCAACAGAATTAGGAATTGGGTTCATTTCTGATTTCTTTTTGGTAGATTTCTGAGCTACTAAAGGATGAAGATATCAACTTTAAGAATGTTTTCTGAATTTTAGCACCATGGCAGTCCTATGTGTTGGAGTATCAAATGTAGGGATAGTGTGCCAAGGGTTTTGGACAGTTATCACATTCAAGGAAAGCTTAACTGTATCTTTTATTCTCTTGTTAACAAGTCAGTATAGGGTTGCAAAAGAGCTAAATGAATCAGGTACATAGTAAAGGCAATAGTTGGGAAGCTGTAGAAACAGTGAATTAAGCAAAGAGAAGTGTGTCAACCTTCAAACTGATTTTTTGATCAGTAGGGAATAGAACTCGAGCTGTCATTGATTGCATGTTGATTTAGATCTCTTATAAAGACTCACTTTCAAATATTTGAACTGAGATTCAAAGTAGAATAGAATTTGGCACTTGAACAAAATTCAATAGAACAAATGGAGATGCCGTGAAGATGAGTCAAGAATGTGCCAAGAAATAAGATTTTTGAACATTTATTTTAGAATTGGATAGCCATGAGCTCTGTGCTGGAAATGAGAAGTCGAATGTTGCCATCAAAAAACTAAAGTTGAAACTTAGAAGAAGTACAAATCCTGTCATTCAATTCTACAATAAGATAGATCAAAAGAACTTTCATGCAAAATGATCAGCAGGATCAGAAGAGCATGAAAGGTGTTGGGGTTGTAAGGTTGTAAACATAGTCCCACATCGAAAACACATGGGAAAGATCATAAACTTATAAGGAAAAAAGATATCTCCATTGGCATGAGGTCTTTTGGGAGAGCCCAAGAGCAAAATCATGAGGGCTTAGGCCCAAAGTGGATAATATCATATCATTGTGGAGATATCTAAATTCCTTTCGGTCCTAACAATTGGTATCAGAGCCAGGTCACTCTTCAAGGAAGAGGTATATCTCTCTTTTAAGAGAGCCCAAGAGCAAAACCATGAGGGTTTAGGCTCAAAGTGGATAATATCATACCATTGTGGAGATATATAAATTCCTTTCGGTACTAACAATTGGTATCAGAGCCAGGTCGATCTATCAAGATCCGGAATCACCAAGGGCCTCCAATTAATCCTTCTTCTTCTTCCTTCCATTGCGCCAACAAAAACCCTAGGGTTAAGGTTTTCCACCGGCCACCCTTCAAGGAAGAAGAAGATGAAGTGGAGAAGATGAGCTCTTCTCCCTCACATACACTCTAGCCAACCTCTCCTTCTTCTTCCTATCCCACGGCAGCAAGCACGCGAGGAAGAAGCCGACTCCACCACCTTCTTTTCTTCTGGCGACAACCACCACAAAAGAAAAGTCCACTCCACCGCCGGCCACCCTTCTTCACCTATGCTTCCGCACGCCACTAAGGAGGACGACGCCTCTCCTTGTCCAGCGAATGTCGAGAGCAAAGAAGAAGGGAGAGGGAAGAAGAGAAGTGAAGAAAACCGATGGCTTTCCTCACCTCCACCGTCGGCGCCAACCTCTTCCTTGTGCCGGCAAACCCCACCTCCTCTCTACTCGCTGCACACCACAAAAGGGAGAGGAAAATTCCTCCTTTGGCTAGTGGTTGCTGGCAACAAGAAGGGAGAGAAGTGATGCGAACCCAAAGAGAATAAGTCTCAAGAACACACAACAAATGGAGGAAAGAGGGAAAGATAGTCTAAATCGAAAAGATGGAGAATGGAAGAAAGAAACCTCAACCCAATGCTTAGGAAGCACGAACCTTGGTATAGAGGAAGAAGAAGATAGACGCCACAACCTTGGGATGGAGGTTGATAAGTCTTGAACGCCACAAGGGGATGCCTTGATAAGTTCTAGTTCAATGAAGAACCAACAAGTGAGAGCCTCACCATGTAGTAGATTGAATAAGCCAAAAGTTACATGTTGTGGCCGCCACCCCATATATTTATAGCTATAGGGTGACCTAAAAACCCTAAAGGCCAAAGGAAGCCCATTTAGTAGAGGCCTATATAGACTACATAGGTCTATTGAGCTCTTGGCACCATTACAACCCAAATAAAGCTAGAAATTGGGTCTAAATTGATCCCACAAAATTAACATATCCTTCTTACATAGACAAGAGACTAAGGATACTAGTTAAGCTCATCTAAGGCTTGAATTAGGTTGACTAAGCCGTAAGACTTGCTCTTAGTCAAACCTTCTTCAATGGTCGCTTTGGCTTTCACATCTTCAATTAGCACATAAAGTGCTTCTTTCATCTTTTTAGCCTTAGCCCTTGTAATTGGGCCCCCTTTGATGCATAATGGATCATCAACATCTTCTAAAGTGGGTTGAGCATGATCCATATCGTTAGCTTGTTGGGCAACTTGTTCACGTCCTTTGTCTCCATCATTCCCCCTCTCCTCAAAAGGATTCGTCCTCGAATCTTGATTACCTACATCAAAGGGAGAGAGATCAGAAACATTAAATGTGGAACTCACATTATACTCACCCGGCAAGTCAAGCTTGTAGGCATTATCATTGATTCGCGCCACCACTTGAAATGGTCAATCTCCTCTTGGATGCAACTTAGTACGACGTTTAGCAGGAAATCTCTCCTTCCTCATATGAACCCAAACCCAATCACCGGGTTCAAAGATTATTTTCTTTCGTCCCTTGTTGGCTTGCGTAGCATATTGTTCAGTCTTCTTTTCAATTTGCCTCCTTACCTTCTCGTGCATTTGTCTCACAAATTCAGCTTTCTTAGTACCATCCAAACTAGCATGCTCAGAGATAGGCAAAGGTGATAAATCCAAAGGAGTTAGCGGATTGAAACCATATACTACTTCAAAAGGTGAACACTTAGTAGCAGAATGTATAGATCTATTATATGCAAATTCAACATGTGGTAAGCAATTTTCCTAGCCCTTTAAATTCTTTTGAATGATAGCTCTTAATAAAGTAGCTAAGGTACGATTTACTACCTCAGTTTGTCCATCTGTCTGTGGATGACACGTTGTAGAAAATAACAACTTTGTTCCCAACTTGCCCCATAGTGTCTTCCAAAAGTAGCTTAGAAACTTTGCATCACGATCTGAAACTATGCTTTTTGGCACTCCATGAAGTCGCACAATGTCCCTAAAAAAGAGATCAGCAATATGGTTAGCATCATCTGTTTTCCTACAAGGAATAAAATGAGCCATTTTGGAAAATCTGTCTACGACCACGAAAATAGAATCCATACCACGTTTTGACCTTGGTAATCCTACAATAAAGTCCATAAAAATATCAACCCAAGGTTCACTAGGAATTGGTAGAGGTGTATACAACCCATGAGGTAAAGATTTAGATTTTGCTTGCCTACATGTGATACACTTCTCACAAAATTTTACAACATCTCCTTTCATATGTGGCCAAAAAAAATGCTCCAACAAAACATCAAGTGTTTTCCTCACTCCAAAATGCCCCATTAGTCCCCCACCATGGGCTTCTTGGACTAATAATTCCCGCAATGAACAGTTAGGCACACATAACCGATTAACTCTAAATAAAAATCCCTCATGCCTATAAAACTTCCCAAATGCAGCATGCTCACAAACTTTAAATACATTTCCAAAGTCAGGATCTTTAGAATATAAATCTTTAATGTATTCAAATCCTAACAATTTAGTATTCAAAGTAGAGAGCAAGGTATACCTTCGAGATAAAGCATCTGCAACAGTATTTTTCATACCTCGTTTGTACTTGATCACATAAGGAAATGATTCAATGAACTCCACCCATTTCGCATGACGTCGATTCAACTTACTTTGACTCTTCAAGTGCTTCAATGATTCATGATCAGTGTGAATGACAAACTCTTTAGGCCACAAGTAATGCTGCCAAGTCTCTAAGGCCCTCACCAAAGCATACATCTCTTTGTCATAAGTGGGATAGTTCAAAGCTGCTCCACTCAATTTTTCACTAAAATAAGCAAGGGGTCGACCTTCTTGTATTAGCACAGCTCCAATACCTATTCCTAATGCATCACACTCAATTTCAAAAGTTTTAGCAAAGTTAGGTAATGCAAGTAATGGTGCAGAACTTAATTTTTCCTTAAGTGAGTTGAATGCTGAATCCTGTTCACTTTCCCAATGAAATCCAACATTCTTTTTAACAATTTCAGTCAAGGGTGCAGCTAAAGTGCTAAAATTCTTTACAAACCTTCTGTAGAAACTTGCCAAACCATGGAAGCTTCGTACCTCAGTTATTGTTTTGGTGTTGGCCATTCACGAATAGCCTTAACCTTCTTCTCATCAACTGCTATTCCTTTAGCACTAACAATATAACCAAGAAACTCAACTTGATTAGTGCAAAAAGAACATNCAAACCATACCTAGTCTTAAATGCAGTTTTCCATTCGTCTCCCTCACGCATACGAATTTGATGATAGCCCGACTTCAAATCAATTTTAGAGAAAATGCAAGAGCCATGTAATTCATCTAGCATATCATCTAATCTAGGAATAGGATGACGATACTTTACCGTAATCTTGTTGATGGCTCTACAATCAACGCACATTCTCCAAGTTCCATCCTTCTTAGGTACTAGCAAAACGGGGACGGGCACATGGACTCAAACTTTCTCGGACATACCCTTTTCTCATCAGCTCTTCAACTTGCCTTTGAAGTTCTTTTATCTCAGCAGGGTTACACCTATAGGCTGGCCGGTTAGGAATTGTGGCTCCGGGGATGAAATCAATTTGGTGCTCTATTCCTCTAAGTGGTGGCCAATCCATCAGGAACCTCATTAGGAAATACATCATCAAATTCCTTGCAAAAGAGATTTAACAACACTAGGCAAAGTAGGGTTAAGATCGTTAGTGTTAAAATCGGCCTCCTTGTACAAAAGTACAATCATCGGCTGTGAAGCATAAAACGCTCTCTTAACCTCTCTTTCTTTTGCATAAAAGCTCCCTTTTTTACTCTCTTGCTCTTGAATTTCTTTTCCCCTTTCATTCTTTTTTCCACTCATCTCATCCTCGCCTTTTCTTTTCTCACACTCTTTTCTTTTCCATTCTTTTTCTTTTTCTCATTTTCTTTTTTCTCACACTCTTTTCTTTTTTCACTCTCATTTTTGATCCTCAATTGATCTTTATATACTTGCTTAGGAGTCAATGGTACAAGAGTTACATGTTTACCATGCATCATAAAAGAATACTTATTTTTAAACCCATCATGCATGACCTTCCTATCAAATTGCCATGGTCTTCCTAAAAGTAGATGACTTGCATGCATTGGTACTACGTCACAAAGTATCTCATCATGATATCTACCAATGGAAAATGAAACCAACACTTGCTTGTTGACCTTGACTTCCCCGCAATCATTTAACCATTGTAGTTTGTAAGGTCTAGGATGCTTGTGGTAGGTAAGCATAATTTCTCAACCAAAATAGTACTAGCTACATTAGTGCAACTTCCCCCATCTATAATCATACTACATACCTTGTCTTTGATGTGACAACGGGTATGAAATATGTTGTCTCGTTGTTCTTCATTATCTTCTTTCACTTGCACATTTAGAGCACGCCTAGTCACAAGGGCTTCACCTTCAACGGGATACTCTTCATCACTTTCCAACAATGCGGGCAAGACACTATCATCTTCGGACTCACTTTCAGTCTCGATGTCACCATTTTCTTTCAAAATCATGATTCTTTTGTTTGGGCATTGTGATGCGATATGTCCCCTTCCCAAGCACTTAAAGCATTTAATATCTCTATTTCTTGATGGTTGGAGGGGTTCCTTTCCCTTGACCAATGGAGAGCTTGCATCTTTATTCTTTGGAAAATCGGGCTTTTTCTTTGATTCAACTTTATCATCTCTTTTGTTCCAACTAGATTTCCAATTTGACGAATGCGAACTTTGCCCCCCATGCTTGTTTGATCCCTTCTTTTTGAGTTGTCTTTCAACTTTCATGGACATATGCACCATGTCTTCAAGCTCCACATAATGTTGTAACTCCACTACATTTGCAATTTCTTGATTTAAACCTTGTAAAAATCGTGCCATGGTTGCTTCTCGGTCCTCCTCCACATTGGCTCGAATCATGGCAATTTCCATCTCTTTGTGGTATTCCTCCACAGTCTTGGACCCTTGTGTGAGACTTTGTAACCGTTGATACAAATCCCGATAGTAATGTGTTGGGATGAATCTCTTTCTCATAATAGTCTTCATCTCCTCCCAACTACCAACGGGTCTCTCTTTGTTTCTTCTCCTGCTTAGAATAATTTGATCCCACCAAATAATTGCATAATCAACAAATTCAACGGCAGCGAGTTTTACCTTCTTTTCTTCAGAATAGTTGTGACAATCAAATACTAATTCCACTTTCTTTTCCCACTCCAAATAGGCTTCAGGATCACTTTTGCCTTGAAATGAAGGAATCCTCATCTTGATATTTCCCAAGTTTCTATCCACATGATCATTCATCCTTCCTCTTCTACCACTAACTCGAGCATGATCCGAACTGCCACTTGAAGCTCTATCATCAATGTCCTCAGATACGCCATCATCATCATCATCATGGTCAACACGGTTATATTGTCTATCACTTCGTGAAGGAACTCTACCAACTTGTCTATGTCGCAATCCTGCAATTACAGCATCTTGTTTCTCTAATCTGTCCATAATCTGACTAAAACGGATTTCCATGCGTTCTGATGTGGACCAAGGAGGGGATACAAGCTTACAAGACAAAGCCATAGAGGAAGAGGCATTGAAAGGAATTGGAGGACCCATGACAAGATCCAAGACTAAGAGAATGAAGCAAGCTTTGGAAGGCTTAATAATGGAGCTCAAGGAGAAGAAGGATCAATGCACAATGGAGGCAACAACTAAATGGATCACATTCCTTCAAATTGAAAGTGAAATTGAGCCCACATGAAGACAAAACTTGAAGGCCCAAAACCACATGATCCAAGATGCATTCAAGAGCTACAAGTGTCCAATTTTCGTGGGTATTTTTGGGGGAATTTTCTGAAGTTATTTTTGATGTCTTTTGGTGGGTTTTTAATGCTTTTGGGAGTTCCTAAGCTAGTATTAGGGAATTGTGGGAAATAAACATCATGCATGCATGCATGCATGATAATGATGCATAATTAGTGCTTAGTGGGAAGTGTGGTAGAGGTTAATGTTTCAACCTCCACTAAGTCTATATATAGGAGAACTCTTGTATGGCCAAGGCATGTTAAGTTTGAATGAAATCAGAGTTTTCTCTATTGTGAGAGCTTCCTTTGGTTCTTAGGCAAAGAACTAATCGTGATCTTATCAAGGCAACTTGTGGCGATCGAAACCCCCATGACTTATCACTCACCCTCTCATCTTTCTTGAGTGTGGCGTCAATATCCTTCCCTACATCTGAATTTCAAGGCGATCCATTCCAAGGTGCTTATCACGTTCCAAGTGTTGCCTCAAAGCACGTTGATCAAGGGATTCTCTAGGTCTTCCTTCTTCTCCACTTGTCGCCATTGAACAACCTGTTTCACTCAAACACTCGAACTCACGAATGTTAGCTCTTTAAAGAACTTGAGCTTAGAATTTGAGGCAAATACCTTGTAAGCGTTCGTGGACTATCAAGATTCCCAAGGGTGTTAGGACAAAAGGTAGGAATTCAAGACAAAAAGTGAAAATTGCAGAATTGAAAACTTGAAATAAGTGCTGAAAGGAAATTTGCCAGAATTGAATCTAGGCAAAATTGAGGATAATGCGGAAATGAAAGATAGCAAAACGTGAATTAAAGAGCTGAAAGGAAAGTTGCCAGAACTTAATCTAGGCTGCCAGAATTGAATCTAGGCAACTTAAAGGAAAATGAAAGTACTTGAAATAAGAGCTGAAATGAAAGTCGCCAGAACTTAATCTAGGCTAACTTGAAATGAAATGAGAATACTTGAAATAAGAGCTGAAATAAAAGTCGCCAGAACTTAATCTAAGCTAACTTGAAAGGAAATGACAAAAATAAATTTGCAAATAAAGTCTCAACTTCCTTTTTTTTTCAGCCTCTTTTGCTTTTTTTTTTTTTTGGCTTTTCTCTCTTTTTTTTTTCTTTCTACCTTCCTTTGCTTCTTTTTTTTTTTTGCAGAATTTTTTTTTTCCCTCTTTTTTTTTTTGCCGAATTTTTTTTTTCCTTTCTCTTTTTTTTTTGAGCAACAAAGCAAGTAAGGCTTGCTAAGCAAAAGAAAGAAACAAAATAAAATAGAGACTCAAGAACACAAAGAAAAGGATAACCAAATCGATTTAGAGCAACTAAGGCTCTGATACCAAATGATGCGAACCCAAAGAGAATAAGTCTCAAGAACACACAACAAATGGAGGAAAGAGGGAAAGATAGTCTAAATCGAAAAGATGGAGAATGGAAGAAAGAAACCTCAACCCAATGCTTAGGAAGCACGAACCTTGGTATAGAGGAAGAAGAAGATAGACGCCACAACCTTGGGATGGAGGTTGATAAGTCTTGAACGCCACAAGGGGATGCCTTGATAAGTTCTAGTTCAATGAAGAACCAACAAGTGAGAGCCTCACTGATGTGGACCAAGGAGGGGATACAAGCTTACAAGACAAAGCCATAGAGGAAGAGGCATTGAAAGGAATTGGAGGACCCATGACAAGATCCAAGACTAAAAGAATGAAGCAAGCTTTGGAAGGCTTAATAATGGAGCTCAAGGAGAAGAAGGATCAATGCACAATGGAGGCAACAACTAAATGGATCACATTCCTTCAAATTGAAAGTGAAATTGAGCCCACATGAAGACAAAACTTGAAGGCCCAAAACCACATGATCCAAGATGCATTCAAGGGCTACAAGTGTCCAATTTTCGTGGGTATTTTTGGGGGAATTTTCTGAAGTTATTTTTGATGTCTTTTGGTGGGTTTTTAATGCTTTTGGGAGTTCCTAAGCTAGTATTAGGGAATTGTGGGAAATAAACATCATGCATGCATGCATGCATGATAATGGTGCATAATTAGTGCTTAGTGGGAAGTGTGGTAGAGGTTAATGTTTCAACCTCCACTAAGTCTATATATAGGAGAACTCTTGTATGACCAAGGCATGTTAAGTTTGAATGAAATCAGAGTTTTCTCTATTGTGAGAGCTTCCTTTGGTTCTTAGGCAAAGAACTAATCGTGATCTTATCAAGGCAACTTGTGGCGATCGAAACCCCCCATGACTTATCACTCACCCTCTCATCTTTCTTGAGTGTGGCGTCAATATCCTTCCCTACATCTGAATTTCAAGGCGATCCATTCCAAGGTGCTTATCAAGTGGAATAGTTGAGAGTGGCGCCACCTATCTTCTCACTAAAATATGCAATGGGATGTCCATTTTGAAGTAAAACAGCCCCAATACCCACATGAGATGCATCACATTCAATTTCAAATGATTTGGAAAAATCAGGCAAAGCAAGAATGGGTGCATGTGTGAGTTTGTCCTTAAGTGCTTGAAATGCATTTTCTTGATTCTCTCCCCACTTAAAACTCATATTTTTCTTGACAATTTCATTTAGGGGTGCTGCCAGTGTGCTAAAATCCTTCACAAACCTTCTATAGAAACTTGCCAACCCATGGAAGCTCCTAACCTCACTCACAGTTTTGGGGGTTGGCCAATCTCTAATGGCCTTAACCTTCTCTTCATCAACCTGCACTCCTTTAGAACTTATGACAAATCCAAGAAAAACCACATGATCAGTGCAAAAAGAACACTTTTCTAAGTTAGCATACAGTCTCTCCTTTCTAAGGACATGCAAGACAGATTTGAGATGTGCTACATGCTCAACCAAACTCTTGGAATATACCAAAATATCATCAAAGTATACTACCACAAATTTTCCTAGGAATTCTCGTAAAACATGGTTCATAAGCCTCATAAAAGTGCTTGGCGCATTAGTTAACCCAAAAGGCATTACCAACCATTCATACAATCCATATTTAGTTTTGAAAGCAGTTTTCCATTCATCCCCTTCCCTTATCCTAATTTGATGGTACCCACTTTTCAAATCAATCTTAGTAAAGAAGCAAGCACCATGCAATTCATCAAGTAAATCATCAAGTCTAGGGATAGGATGTCGATACCGAATTGTGATGTTGTTGATAGCTCTACAGTCCGTGCACATCCTCCATGATCCATCCTTTTTAGGTACCAAAATTACTGGTACAGCACAAGGACTTAAGCTCTCTCTCACCCATCCTTTTTGTAATAACTCCTCCACTTGATTCTGTATCTCCTTTGTTTCTTGAGGGTTGCTCCTATAGGCAGGCCTATTGGGAAGAGAAGCAACAGGAATAAGGTCCATTTGGTGTTCTATTCCCCTCATTGGTGGCAAACCGTGAGGTACTTCCTGGGGAAACACATCCTCAAAGTCCTGCAAAATAGCAACAACATCACTGGGCAAGGAGTTAGTATTAGTTTCCAAGCAAGTTTCCTTGCACAAAAGAAGAAATATAGGTTGCCTTGTCAAATAAGCTCTCTTCACCTCACTTCCTCTTGCAAACAAATTTTCTATTCTTCTCTCTTTTCTTTTCCTCATTCTCTCTTTTCTTTTCTTTCCTCATTCTCTCTTTCTTTTCCTCATTCTCTCTTTTCTTTTCCTCATTCTCTCCTTTCTTTTTCTTAAGCTCTCGCTCTTCTTTTTCTCTTTTCTCTCGCATTTTTTTTTGATCCGCACAAACCTCCCTAGGTGATAATGGTACAAGTGTGACTTTGTGGGAATTGTGAAGAAATGAGAACTTGTTGGAGAATCCATCATGGTGAGCTCGCCTATCAAACTGCCAAGGTCTTCCAAGAAGAATGTGGCTTGCCTCCATAGGTACAATATCACATAGAACTTGATCTTCATATTTCCCAATGGAGAAATTAATCATCACTTGTTGATTCACCACCAATTCACCACTATTACTTAGCCATTGGAGTTTATATGGTCTTGCATGCGGTGTAGTCTTGAGGTTGAGTTTGGTAACCAACCTAGTGCTTGCCACATTGGTGCAACTTCCACCATCAATGATCATAGAGCATGTTTTACCTTGAATAAGGCAACGAGTATGAAAAATATTCTCTCTTTGGTCCTCCTCATGCTCCTTGGCTTGACTTCCTAATAACCTTCTAACCACCAAGAGATCGCCATCTTGCGCATAGGCTGCTCCATCATGTTCCTCATCGCTTGAAGAAGAAGAATGAGAAGAAGTTTCTTCACTAGAGATGCTCCCATTATCCCTAACCACCATAGTCTTCTTATTCGGGCATTCGGATGCGATATGTCCTTTTCCCAAACACTTGAAGCACTTGATATCCCTGCTCTTAGAAGTAGAAGAAGTAGTAGTAGGAAAAGGCTTCTTAGCGCTTGTTACCTCCTTTGAATTAGAAGAGGAACCCTCCTTCTTTGGCTTGTCCTTCCAATTTGAAGAGTAGTTTGAAGAAGATGGTCTTTTCATAACGCCCTTTCTCTTTAATTGTTGCTCCACTTTCATTGCTTGATGAACTAAGTCTTCAAGCTCCACATAATGTTGTAGCTCTACAATGTCTCCAATATCTCGGTTTAGGCCATGGAGAAATCGAGCCATAGTTGCTTCTCTTTCCTCCTCAATATTGGCCCTAATCAAAGCCACCTCCATCTCCTTGTAATACTCATCCACACTCCTACTCCCTTGGATGAGTCTTTGCAATTTGTTGTGCAACTCCCTATGGTAGTGGGAAGGCACAAATCTCCTTCTCATCAAAGTCTTCATTTCACCCCAAGTGTTGATAGGGTGCTCTCCATACCTTCTTCTCTCCTTTTGCATTTGATCCCACCAAATTAAAGCATAATCGGTGAACTCAAGGGCAGCCACCTTCACTTTCTTTGCATCAGGGTAATTGTGGCATGAGAAGATTTGCTCTATTTTCATTTCCCACTCAAGATATGTGTCGGGGTCATTCCTCCCTTGGAAGGAAGGTACCTTGACTTTCACCCCTCTTAGATCGTCTTCATGTTGATGGTTTCTACCTCCTCTTTCGTGTCTTCGTCCCCCTTCACGCCTCCTTCTTTCTCTTGGAGAACTATAGAATAGGTCACTTCCCGGATGAGATTCTTCATGATTAGAATTTCCCCCATGGTTGGAAACTCTTCCTCCTTCAAGTCGGTCCATCCTTTCATGTAAGCCTTCAAGTTGTCTTTGAAGCATTCTCTCAAAGTGTTGAGTAAGCGCCTCCATTTGAAGCCTATTAGGATCTTGCCTAGGGGAGTTTTCCCCACTCATGCTTGCAACAAAAAAAAGATGACAAGGAAAATTACACAAGAAATGTTAGAAAGACCTCACCACTCGCCTCACGTGGTTGCACTCAAATTTATCCACTCAGCTTCCTTTATAAGCCCTTAAGAAAAGAACCTTATCAACGATTTTCTCAAGACAACAAGTAGACAATCAAGTGAGCAAGAAACCAACAAGAGAATATGAGTAGAACAAGAGAAATAAACGGTTAGAACAAGAAATTCAGCAACGATCAAGAGCAATGAGAGAAATATTGGGTCCTTTCAATTCGCCGATCTTCCTTCTTTTTTTTTTTTTTCGAATTTCCTTTTTGTCCTTTTTTTTTTCTTCAGTCAAAAAAACACAATGACTCAAGTAACACCTTTTTTTTTTTTTTTTGAGTTTAGGACCCAAATAGAGAAGCGATAAATAGAGTTGGAGAATGAAAACACCAATGGAATACTATGGATGAGAGATTAACAAAGATGAACAAGAACACAAATGAAGAAGAACAAAACGCAAACCTGAAAATCAAGGAGCCAAGGCTCTGATACCAAATGATAAGCACCTTGGAATGGATCGCCTTGAAATTCAGATGTAGGGAAGGATATTGACGCCACACTCAAGAAAGATGAGAGGGTGAGTGATAAGTCATGGGGGTTTCGATCGCCACAAGTTGCCTTGATAAGATCACGATTAGTTCTTTGCCTAAGAACCAAAGGAAGCTCTCACAATAGAGAAAACTCTGATTTCATTCAAACTTAACATGCCTTGGTCATACAAGAGTTCTCCTATATATAGACTTAGTGGAGGTTGAAACATTAACCTCTACCACACTTCCCACTAAGCACTAATTATGCACCATTATCATGCATGCATGCATGCATGATGTTTATTTCCCACAATTCCCTAATACTAGCTTAGGAACTCCCAAAAGCATTAAAAACCCACCAAAAGACATCAAAAATAACTTCAGAAAATTCCCCCAAAAATACCCACGAAAATTGGACACTTGTAGCCCTTGAATGCATCTTGGATCATGTGGTTTTGGGCCTTCAAGTTTTGTCTTCATGTGGGCTCAATTTCACTTTCAATTTGAAGGAATGTGATCCATTTAGTTGTTGCCTCCATTGTGCATTGATCCTTCTTCTCCTTGAGCTCCATTATTAAGCCTTCCAAAGCTTGCTTCATTCTTTTAGTCTTGGATCTTGTCATGGGTCCTCCAATTCCTTTCAATGCCTCTTCCTCTATGGATTTGTCTTGTAAGCTTGTATCCCCTCCTTGGTCCACATCACTCACCATGTAGTAAAGTTACATGTTGTGGCCACCACCCCATATATTTATAGCTATAGGGTGACCTAAAAAAAAGGCCAAAAGGAAGCCCATTTAGTAGAGGCCTATATAGATAAATAGGCCTATTGAGCTCTTGGCACCATTACAACCCAAATAAAGCTAGAAATTGGGTCTAAATTGATCCCACAAAATTAACATATCCTTCTTACATAGACAAGAGACTAAGGATACTAGTTAAGCTCATCTAAGGCTTGAATTAGGTTGACCAAGCCGTAAGACTTGCTCTTAGTCAAACCTTCTTCAATGGTCGCTTTGGCTTTCACATCTTCAATAAGCACATAAAGTGCTTCTTTCATCTTTTTAGCCTTAGCCCTAGTAATTGGGCCCCCTTTGATGCATAATGGATCATCAACATCTTCTAAAGTGGGTTGAGCATGATCCATATCGTTAGCTTGTTGGGCAACTTGTTCACGTCCTTTGTCTCCATCAACTATTTCACCCCTGGCTACATGATCGAGCTTATGTTGTCAATGAAGACTTGGGTTTGAGTGTAGTTGAGCTGGAAGTCCTTAAGAGTGTGCATCATCCATAAAAGTTGTGATACACACTCTCCTAAGGCTACATACTCAGCTTCAGTTGTGGATAGAGCTACACAGTGTTGTTTTCTGCTGCACCAACTTACTAGACTATTTCCTAATAGTTGGCAGCTTCCACTTGTGCTTTTTCTATCTAATTTGCAGCCAGCATAGTCAGAATCTGAGTATCCTGACAAATCAAACGTTGAGGTCCTAGGATACCAAATCCCTACATTTAGTGTGCGCTTAACATATCTTAGTATTCTTTTTAGGGCTGCTAAGTGCGTTTCCTTAGCACAGGTTTGGTATCTAGCACACATCCCTACAGCAAAAAGAATATCAGGTCTGCTGGCTGTAAGGTACAGTAGACTACCTATCATACTCCTATAGAGTTTAAGGTCTACTGAATTACCATCAGGGTCACTATCTATTTTTACATTTGGGGCCCATGGGGGTACTTATGGTTTTAGAGTTATCCATTTTGAATTTCTTTATTAACTCTTTAGCATATTTGGATTGATGGACATAGTTTCCATCCCTAGTTTGTTTAATTTGTAAACCTAGGAAAAAGTTAAGTTCATCAACTAGGCTCATTTCAAATTCGTTTTTCATTATTTTAACAAATTCTTTTAGAAAGTTCGAGTTGGTGGACCCAAAGATTATGCCATCTACGTAAATTTGGGCAATAAATATATTTTTTCTTAGGGTTTTAATAAATAGGGTTGAGTCAATTTGTCCTTGTTTAAATTCTTTAGAAATTAAATAAGTTGATAAACGTTCATACCAGGCCCTAGGTGCTTGTTTTAGTCCATATAGTGCTTTAGTTAGTTTGTAAACGTGGTCAGGTTTTTCTAAGTCCACAAACCCAGGGGGTTGTCCTACATAAACTTTTTCTTTAATGAATCCATATAGGAAAGCTGACTTTACATCCATTTGATATAGCTTAAATCCTTTATGGGATGCAAAGGCTAACAACATTCTAATGGACTCAAGTCTAGCTACTGGGGCATATGTTTCATCATAATCTAATCCCTCTACTTGGTTGAATCCCTTTGCTACTAAGCGGGCTTTATTTCTAACTATTTCTCCTTGATCATTTAGCTTATTCCTAAAGACCCACTTAGTGTCAATGATGGATTTGCCTTCAGGTTTAGGCACTAGTTCCCAGACTTAGTTCCTCTCAAATTAGGCTAATTCTTCTTGCATAGCTATGATCCAATCAGGGTCAGGTAGGGCTTCATCTATAGTTTTGGGTTCTATTTTTGATATCATAGCTATTTGACTAAGGTTTCTATAGGAGGATCTAGTCCTGACTCCTAGAGTTGGATCACCCACAATTTGATCGGTTGGGTGACTGAGTCTGGGTTTCTTGGTTCTTCTAGAACTTGGTTCAGCCTCAGGTCCGGCTGGTCGGTTTGGTTCACAATTTGATTCGACTCTTTGAGCTGGTTCAATTGTTGGGTTAATAGTTGGTTGATTTGACTCAGTAGTTGGTTCAATAGCTAGTTCGTTTAAGGGTTCAATTAAAGGTTCAACAGTTTGTTCATTATTCTCTTGATCAGAATTTGATGAGGTTAGGTCTGGATTATCAGATGTTGAGTTGATTTCTTCATCAAATATTAAGTTTGTTGTTTCTTCAATTTTCTTGGTTTGTGTATTGTAAACCCTATAAGCTCTACTTGTGGTTGAGTATCCTAGGAAGATACCTGGGGTTGACTTGGACTGAAATTTCCCTAAATAGTCTTTGGTGTTTAGGATATGGACTTTGCATCCAAAGACCCTTAGGTAGTGTAGATTTGGGAGTCTATGGTAGTACAGTTCATAGGGTGTTTTGTTGTGTCGCTTGTTAATCAGAACCCTATTTTGGACGTAACAAGCCGTACTAATCGCTTCTGCCCAATATTGGTTTGCTAAGCTAAATTCGTTGAGCATAGCCCTAGCGGCTTCCTGTAATGTTCTATTTCTTCTTTCGACTATCCTATTTTGTTGGGGGGTTCTAGGACATGAAAATTCATGTAAATACCCATTGACCTTACAGAATTCCTTGAACCGTTGATTTTCAAATTCTCCCCCGTGGTCACTCCTAAGTCTTTTAACTTGTATCGTTTTGATTTTCAATTAATTTACAGAATTCATTAAATAGGTTTAGGGTTTCATCTTTGGTTTTTAGAAACCTAACCCAGGTGAATCTAGAATAATCATCAACTATTACTAAGCAGTATCGATTCCCGCTTAGTGACTTGGCTCCATGTGAATCAAATAGGTCAAGGTGCAGGAGCTCAAGTGTGGTTTGAGTTAGGTCAGATTGGATTAGTTTGTGATTAGATTTGGTTTGTTTACCTTGTTTACATGATTCACATATTAGGTTTTCATGATTTTTAATTTTAGGTATACCTTTAATTAGTCCAAGTTGGGTGATTTTTGAAATAGTTCTTAGGTTAGTATGACCTAGTCTCCTATGCCAGAGGTTTAATTGTTCTAACTGAGTTAACATACATTTTGGTACTAGGGGAAGGTTTATAGTGTAAACATTATTTTTCCTAATGCCCTTAAGCATGATTTCTGAGTCTTGTACATTTCTAATCAGGCAGTTAGAATTGTTGAAGGTGACTATATAACCAGAATCACATAACTGACTTATGCTAAGTAAGTTAAAATTGAAGTTTTCAACCAACAGAACTTTCTTAATAACAAAGTCAGATTTAAGTTCAATATTACCTAACCCAATTACCTTGAGTGTAGCATTGTTGCCAAATGCCACTGAGCCTAGGTTCTTGAACTTGAGTTTGGTGAATTTCAATTTATCTCCAGTCATGTGTCTGGAGCAACCGCTATCCAACATCCATTGGTCCAAATCTTTATGTTCCTACACATAAAGAGTTTTGTTGATTTGGATCCAATTAGAGTCAGGAATAGCTTAAATTGATTTTCACTGCCTAGTCTGTCTCACCCACATCTAGAGTTTTCAGTCACGTTAACCTTATAGGTTTTGTGAGACAGGTTTTGATAAAATTATTTTGTGATTCATTTTGAAAAACTTAATTGATTTTGAAAACAGTTGATTTTTAATTTGAAAAATGTTTGAGTCTATAATTAACTGAAAGTTTGTGTTAGATTCGAATTTTACAAAGAATAATTTGAATTTGAAATTCAAAAATTGGCTTCCAGGTCTTGGCGAGGCACTAGGCCTTCTTTGGCCGTAGCCTTATTGGATCATCAACCCTTTCCTTGACAAAGTCTTTTAATGAAATTTCATTTTCAAAATTAATCTTTGAAACGTTCTGGTCTAACTAGTTTGGGTTTTGGATCGGTAGCTTCGGCTAGTTTCACCAGTCTAAAGAGACCAAGTAAACTTGATCTTATTAGAATTGGTTTCCCTAACGTACTATCATCTCACCGTCACCCAATACTATGTTGTCAAATTTCAGTTAAGTTGGTTCAGTCCTTAAACTAACCATTCCTAAATCTAAACATGGCAAATTACAGAAATTAAATAAATAAGCAAATAGGCAATTTAAAGACAGAGAAAGTTGGGTTTTTATCTAACAATAAATATGGTTTTTAATTTGGCTCCCCCTGGACTAAAGCCACGATAATGGTTTGGCAAGATGTGAATCTTGTTCTTGGAGATCCAATACTGATTTGTTCCAGTTTGTTTGTTCAGGCACAGTTTAGGTACCCATGCCTAAACTTTGGGTCTGGATTGGTTCAGTACAGCATAATAGGATCTTTGCCTAGATTTGGTTCTATAGCCTAGTCCGGATCGATTAAGAACTGACTTCTGTTTTCCAAGAATCATGTCAAGACCCTTGGAACCAGAGGTGAATCGTTTTAAGGCTGATCTAAGATCCTTAACCTGAGTTTTCAGGGAGGAGTTCTCTTTCTCAAGTTTTTCAACTTGAGTAGGAGTTCCTTCTTGAACTTTCTCAGTTAAGGGTCTAGAGTCAGCCCCCTCTTTCAGGGGTTTTACTTCCTGTCGGAGGGATTCGACTCGGAGTTTAGCTTTCGCCAAATCTCGAGAAAGATACGAAATTAGTTCGTTTAATTGACTTCTATTGAAACCACTTACCTTGATTTCTGCGTCCTATGAAAAGGTCAGTCTGCCGTCGTCCTGTTCTGATTCTGACTCGGTCTCGACTTCTTCTGAGGCGGTCAGGGCTAGTAGATTTGACTGGGGTGCCTCTTCTTCTTCCTCTGAGGAAGATTCGTCCCAGGTTGCTTGGAGTGCTTTCTTTCTTCTTGTCTTCTTGGTCTCCTTTAGGTTCGGACACTCCGTCTTGTAGTGACCCTTCTTCTTGCACTCGTAGCAGGTCACGTTGGGCTTGTTTTTGTAACTTGCGGGTTCAGCTGGTTCGTCCTTTCTTCGGCTTGTTTTCCGTCTGTTGGTTTGGTTCTTCAATTTTTTATAGTAGCTTCGGGTCAGTCGGACCAGCTCGGGTCGATCTCCTTCTTCGTCTTCTAAGTCTGAGTTAGACTCGGGTTCAGGTTGAGGCTTCTTCTTTGTTGTTCTTCCAGTTTTTCCTGCAACAAGGGCAATACTTTTCTCGGCCATATTGCAGTTAGTCTGTTCGTGTAACTGTAGTTCAGAAAAAAGTTCATCTAACTTTATTTTTGAAAGATCCCTTGAAACTTTGTATGCATCTACCATAGATGCCCACAATGTGTTTCTTGGGAAAGCATTTAGTGCGTACCTTATTAAGTCACGGTTTTCGACCTTGAGACCAATAGTGTGTAGACCATTCATAAGTTCTTGGATTCGGGCGTGAAGTTGCGCTGCCATCTCGTTGTCGGTCATTTTGATGATATACAGCTTGTTTAAGAGCAGATCTCTCTTGCTGATCCTAGTGTCTGATGTTCCTCATGCAGCTCGATCAATTTTGCCCACAGCTCCTTGGCACTGTTGAAAGGGCCCACCCGGTTCAGTTCCTCTTTTGTTAAACCGCATTGTAGGGTCTGAGTTGCCTTTGCATCGGCTTCTATTTTGCGCTTCAGAGCGGTGTCCCATTCTGAGTAGGTCTGAGGTACTCCTTCAGCGTTCTTGGGAATCTCCAGTCCGGACTGGATGATGATCCACATGTCCACCTGAGTTTTCAGGTGGACCTCCATTCGACTTTTCCAGTAAGAAAAGTCTTCTCCACTAAAAAGTGGAGGTCTAGCTGTGCTGAATCCTTCTTGCATGGCCATTTGGAATTTTTATCTGAAAAAAAGAGATAAGAAAAGAAAAAAACTTTGTCCCAAGACTTGGTCTTGGATTAGTAGTGTGGGATAAAAGAAAAATATTTGTCGAGTGGTGTTGCACCAACCTCGATCAACGAGAAGAAATTCGAACGAAAAAAAATCTTAGAAGAATTTCGAACGAAGAAAATATTAGAAGAAATTCGAACAAAATAAATAAATAAATAAATCCGAAAATTTTTCAAACTGGTGGTTGCACCAAGTTTGAACTTCCCTGCTCTGATACCACTTGTTGGATCGAGAGAATACGATAGAGGGGGGGTGAATATCGTAAATCGTTTGGATTTAGAGATAGAGAAATTGCACAGCGGAAATTAAAACACAACACACGAACACAGGTAGTTTTACTTGGTTCGGAGCCTAAGTCGACTCCTACTCCAAGGCCCACGGTCGTTGACCATTTACTTTGGGCAATTCTATATGAGGCGCAAAAACTGTTTACAAAGATTGATTACAATAGTAGTATAATAAACTGAAAGAAAATAGTTCTTCGTTACCGACGTACGGTGTAGAAAATTTATCTCGGAGCAGAGGGACGTCGTCGGCGCTTTCGTGTTGAGTTGGAAGGTTTCTGGGGCGAAGCGCAGGAGCAGAAGAACGTAATAGCTTTGGAAGAAGTTCTGTTGAAGCTTGGGGGGTCGAGGGCCTTTTATAGGGTTCTGAGGGCGCCTTGGAGCATGGGGGCGCCCTCCACGTGGCCTGTGATCCCCTCTTCTCGCGGTCAGCGAGTTATCTCTTCAAAGTCGGGATAATGCTTTGACGGGGGCGCCCGAGAAGCCGAGGGCGCCCTGGCTGACCTGTTCAGCGGAAGTCTCGGCTGGATAATATTATCCTCTTCGCTGGCTTCAAGTACGGGGCACCCTGGTGGCTGGGGGCGCCCTGGGCGTTCGGGGCGCCCTGGGTGCTGGGGGCGCCCTAACTGCTGAGGGCGCCCCGGCCAGTATTCAGCCGAAGCTCCTTTTGCTTCATTTGTTTTGTGTTCACCTTGGGGACGCTTGGGACACTCAGGGCGCCCTACTCAGCTGCTGCCTCACTCCTTTGAGGCTCTCTGAGCTACAGACACTCGTTCCTTTGGTCCTACATCCAGGGTTAGTCCGAAAACAACATAAAGCAGTAAGTTGTTAGTTTTATACAGCCTTAGCTATCTTGGTTCTGACTTTGGGTTTCCGAAATGGAACCCTAGGTCGAATCGACGCCTACTGTTCCCTCGACGGGAAACGCGTCCTCATCTACTCCTCTCGGGAGAATGTACCTGATGCCAACCGCTCCTCTAGTTGGACTTTTGCCTAGCGGTCCTTCGCCAGGTCTTGGATACCAAGCTATCCTTCGCCTGGCGCCTAGCAGTCCTTCGCTAGGTCTTGATGACTAGCAGCCCTCGCTAGTTGCCTAGTAGTCCTTCACTAGGACTTGGTGACTAGCAGCCCTTCGCTAGTTGCCTAGCAGTCCTTCGCTAGGACTTTTTACCCTGCACACTAGAGTAGTATGTTAGATAACAAGACTTAACTTTTGAACCCTTTGCCATTTATCAAAACATAGGTTTGATTTGGGTGCTGTCTGCACCAACAGCACGTTTGTTTGCTTTTATACTTTGCATTCTTACTTTGTTTCCTCATTCTGCATTTTCTTTGGTTTGGAATAAACCTTGCTTGATTTTCAGTGTATCTCCCTACATGTTCTTTTATTATGTTTTGAGAATCATAAAAGATGGTTAAGTCTGACTATTGAGTATTGGTTTCCTTGGTATGCTTGGGGATATTAATTGCATTTAGTCATTTGTTGTGGTGATGGACTCTATCTTGATAGATTAAGCATGACATTTTATTGTTCACCTAGTGAGGATATTGCCATGCCTATCCTTAATCCTCTTATGTGTGATAACATTTGTGATACTTGACACTTTAGAACTTGCTTTGATTCTTTTTGAAATTACATTAGCATAAGCTTACATGAATATGATGAAGGCAAACTTTCTTGTTGATCTCTTAGTTTTTCCTCTACTTTGCTATTATTACTAGTGAGCATTTCACTTATTGCTTTCATGTCTCATTGTCTTTCCTTTCTCAAATCTTCTCATTGTCATTACATTCTCACTGTCATATATTCATTAGCTTATTCTTCCCTTGAGCATGAGAGCATAGGGTGATTGCATGATGAGTACATTTTTATTTATCTATTATCAGCCTCTATTATTGTGAGTTTTAGATGTTATCATGCTTTGCTACATTGTCTGAGGCAAGTTTTGAGTGTGGGGAAAAGATAAGTGTGTATGGACGAATGCTTGTTGAAAAAAAAAATCTCTCTATGAAAACAAAAATGAGAAATGAAAAAAAAGTGAAAAAAAGAAGTGAAAAAAAAGAAGAAAAGAAAAGAATGAAAAAAAATGAAAGAGAAAAAAAAAATTTCTCAAGCATTTGGGATTTTGTTAGTTATGAACAAGAAGGAATATTTTCTTGATACATACTCTTTTGATATCATTGTTGAGAGAAATTCAAGAGTTACGTTGTTAATACATACATGCATTTTTAGAAATGTTTTAAGTGGTTGTTGTGTATTGCATTGAGAATGTGCAAGGAGAATTTTGAGTTTGAATGTTTGGTTGAGTTTTTATTTTGGCATATGGTTTGATTGTATACATCATGTTGATTACCCCAATGCTCTCATATTCTCTGTGTTTTTCTTTGTTATCTACCCTTCTTGTTCTCTTGTTAGCATATGGTTCCATCATTATTTATTGAAAAGTCCTCTTGATTTGTGTACTTATGATATAGTAATGGAGAAGTAGAAAATAAGCAAGCATATGGTAGTGCAATGCCATGAATGCTTTGAGAGAACTCCACTTTCATATATGTATTTTTGTGAGCATCAGTGCATATATCTATCTTGTGAGGTTTTTGTCATACTTAGTTTATTCAAGTTGATGAAATTGCCATGCCTTTTGACTTATGTGAGAATTGGAACCATAAATACATTGATTCTTGAGATTTGATGATCCTAAGTAACCTTCTTTTATTATTTTTAAAGTATTGATAGGTGATGTAATGGTTGGGAGATATTATGTTTTCTTTTAGTTTTGTTTACTTGCTCGAGACGTGCAAGAATTAAGTGTGGGGGTGTGATAACTAGCATTTTGACGGATAAATTTTGTGCAATTAGTGAGGGAATTTGAGGCTTTGGGGTGTATTTGTTTATGAAATGATGCATAATTATGAATAGGAAGTATTTTCATTGTTTAATTAATTTTCATGCATTTTCTCACTCATATTTCATTCTATTGAATTTTTGGGACAACTTGTGCATCATCGAATCAAAAGGGGCACATCCGGGGCGAAGACGGATCCATAATGAATAACATAAGGCGCCAATCTCATGCTGTTGGACCCCTGATTGGTCACCAGACCAATCAGGAAAAGCCTGATTGGTCACTAGACCAATCAAGGGGAGGCCTGATCGGTCACCAGACCGATCAGGGAAGGCCTGATCGGTCCCTAGACCGATCAGGAGCTGATGGCACAGAGGAATTCAGAATTTTAGCTACTGATCACATCCTGATCGTTCCCCAGACTGATCAGGGAGGTTCCTGATCGGTCACCAGACCAATCAGGGAGCATCCAGACCGATCCAGAGCCATTCAGTCCGATCAGTAGCTGTCCAGATGCGCGGATCATCACAACCCTCCACTTGAATCTGGCGATGACGATTGATGGAGTTTCCTTGCAAATGATCTCAGCCACTCATCAGAGGAAATCAAGGGTGGAAAGGAGAAGTAAAAAAAGGGGATAAGGGCAGCCAAGGGGGGTATCACGGGATCACATCTCTTACCCCGACGCCCCTCTTCTCCATCGATCGCCATCAAGGGCCGGCGGTTCCTCCCCCCACCTCACAGCCGCCGGCCAGCCATTCCCCCTCTCCCGGTTGGAGTTCCACTCTTCATCATCCGGTCATCATCCTTTTTGAGTTAGAAGAGAAGAGGTCTTCCATCTCCAAGCATTGATCAACAGGCAGCTCCTTCCATTTGTCATCCGCAACTTAGCAGCCGCATGAGAGCTCTAGCCATCCTTGCAACTTAATTTTTGCTTGTTATTTGTTTCTTAGAGTTGGATGTTTGTGTTAATTGATGAATGCTTGTATTGAGCATGGTTCTCCATGTTTGGATTGCATGTACCTTGATTAAATTCACTCATGCCTATCATATGTTTGATGAATTGTCCCTTCCATTAGATAGATTTCAAGTTTACATTTTCTTTAGCTTAGATTCTTTTAAGATGTGTTAGTTTGATTGCTTTATGTTTCCTTATGGTTATGTCTTTCGATTTGATGCAATTATGTTAGGTTTCATTGATGCCCTATTTCTTGAATGCTTCTTTTATGTTGCTTTTCATTTTCTTGCAATTGTAGTTTAGGTTAGATTAGATCTTCTTTACTCGCATTGTCTTTCATTAATTAGGATTAGATTTCATACTTACTTTGCCATTTCATTTCGTAGTCATAGCACTCAAATCCAAACCCCCAGTTTCATATCCCAAAATCCAAAAGCAATAACTTGGAATCCTAGAATTATTAACCTATCATTACATTCCTTGAGAGAGACGACTCGAGTTACTCTATGCTACATTAGTTAGAGGAATTCGATGTTTTAATTGTATTTGAAACCGTAACACGACTAAAACGGTTATCAAATTTGGCGCCGTTGCCGGGGAATTGTAGTGGTGTTTGATAATTTTAGGATTGTTTCTCTATCTTTCCACAAAAAATTTAAAAAAAATTGTCATGTGCTTTAATGTTCATTCATTCATGTATTTGATATCATATGCTCCTGAGTCTTCTAATCTTGTTTATTAGTGTTGCAGTGTAAGACCAGGATAATTCTTTCAGTTCAATATGGATTTCTACTCTCAACAATTTGGTGGCTTCAATGAATATCACAATTCAGAAATTGGGGGAGCGGAACGCATATGCACTAATTGTGGCAATCCATCTCATTCAGCTGCTATATGCCACCTCATCCAAGAGATTGCTAGATTTCCTCAAGAACCCCTTGCATTCCCAACATCAATATCAAGATACTTATGATCCAGCTCCTGGCACCTATAATGATGACTGGGGCAATTATCCGACTCGATACTTCCAACCTCAACAGTCAGATAGGTATAATTCATTTTCTAATTTCTACAATTCTAATTTGGGGGGTCAATCATATTTCAGGTATGAGGACGATTTCCTTCGTAGCATTGCCCATGTAGACGACGATTTCCCCATCAGCTAGCCGTCGGGTTTCCTGGAACCCCTACAGAGTATTGCAGGCATGATCAGTGGCTCCCGTATCTACGCACCAGGTACTTGTAGATAGCACCGCTAAACATGTTTCAATGACTAAGCACGAAGAAATACCTTTGTCTTGACAACGGGGACAGTTCGCCTTCTAGTGTCCAATTTGCTTACACGTGAAGCACTTGCCTTCGGCTTCTTCTCGCCAGTTCGAGGTCCCTGCGATGCTGCTGCTACTGCCGTCTTGAACCCACCTTGTTTCTTCTTCTTCCTACCTTTCGGCACAGAAGTAGAAACAAACCCTCTGAGTCACTAAGGCCTGCGAACTCTGACGAAACAACCCCTCTGCCGCCTGGAGTTCTCCCAGGAGTTCCCCCACCGTATACTCATGGTTGTTCATGTTATAGTTGAGTCAGAACTGCTCAAAACTCCTAGGCAAAGATTGGAGTATAATATCGACCAGGGTTTCCCCGTCAATCTGTCCTCCAAGAACCTCAATCTCATTGAGATGGGCCATCATTTTCAGGACATGATTCCTCACGAATGTCCCTTCGACCATAGTAGTCATTATCAGGTTCTTCATTGCGACCTGCCTAGCGGTCCGACCTTGGTGCCCGAAGAGCTCCTTAATGTTCAACATCATGTCACAAGCAGTGGGCATGGTCTGATGCTGATGTTGCAATACATTCGACATAGATGCCAGAATATAACACTGTGCCATCTCATCTGCCTTGATCAACTTCTTGTAACGCTCCCTCTGCTCTTCACTAGAGTTCTCGCTAGGATTTTCGGGACATTCTTCGAAGAGAACATATTTGTACTCCTCAACAGTAAGGACAATGTCTAGGTTTCTTTTCCAGTCAATGTAATTGGGTCTAGTAAGTTTGTTCTCCTTAAGTATGGTTGCTATGGGATTAAAGGTCATTTTGAAAATCCTGAGAATCATAACAATCACTACTTTAGAATTCGAAAATAAATTGATTCCTCAAATAATAAATTTTCAAAATCAACCAACACCTCTAGACACCGAGAAATTGGTATGCCACGATGGTGTGGACGTATATGAATTTCTACATTCGTAAGAGGAGATTTTACCCATTCTTACTATCTTGTCAACCTAACTTTTTGACAAATAAGATTAATAGTTGGTTCACTTCGACCCTGCAAATAATAGCAGTGACTCTGATTGGGAGGATACTATTATTCGCATCTAAGTGTTTACCATTACACGACACTAAGAAAATTATTTTCGATTATGTGCCTTCCGATGGGGAAGTACACATGCTCTTCAATAATTTTCTATAGTCTTTTCCGATCCAGTGATCCGCAGAACAAGCCCATCTGATGGGGAGGAAGGCACTCAGAGTCGACGTGCAGACTTGTTCGCATCACTTATCGGATTGTAATGGAGGCCACGGGACCCTTAGGGTCCCTCTCCTACTTAGTTATTTAATTTGAGAATTTTAATATGCACATACACGACTAGCACATAACCAACATAATAAAAAAGAAAAATCCTAGATTTTCCAACTTTCATGGCCTTGGTCTCCAATGCGCCTCCAGTCGTGTCGTCACCTCGTCCCTCCTCCCTACACCATGCGCAAGCCACCTTGGAGGGATCTCTGAGCCAAGATGACTAGCTAATTATTTACATCCATCGATCCTATACTCCACGGAGGAGTGTATATAAAATCTAGATAGAATGTAAACAAAAAGCTCGGCTAAACACGTGTCGTATTTAATTACAAAAATTAAATACAATCTAGCCTCATCAACCCCGAGGATTTAATTAATTTACAAAAATAGCACAACCATTCATACATAACAATTATTTAACCATGATAAGCTGGAATCTAGTGTCTGCAACATAAAGTTAGCCTACGCACATCTACATATCAACCAGCAAAATAAAATATATGAAAAAGTGCAAAAATTAACTAATCCTAAACACACAAAATCGGAAACCTCAGCTCTGATACCAATTGATGGGTATGGCTTGGCGGGCTTCCCTAGCGAATACTTGGTCGTCCTTGAGAGACCTCTCCATGTCTACGAATTAAAAATTAATCCGAATGGAGACTCGTCTCCCAACGACCATCTCGTCATCGTATCGTTCGGTATGAATTACAATTTGGCCAATCACAAAGATCGAGCCTTGTAATTCTCCTAACCAAATGATTGAGGAAAAGACGACGAGTGGATCACCGATTTTTGTATTTATAATCGGGGTCCAAATAATTAATTATTATCTATGATTGACAATCAATCAAAACAATAATAATCAATTATTAATCTCATGAATGATGAGACAAGAAAATAGAGCTGAGAGAGAAATATACCTCTCTTTACCTCGTTTCCTTCTACCTTATGTCCCTCCCCTCCCGGACGTCGTGTGGGCGACGAGCTACCAAGAACTGAGATCACCAAGGCGCCAAAAGACCTTCTTCTTCCACTAGCCATAACCCTAACCCTAGGGTTAGGAACCGTCGGCCCTTGCTTCCTCTTCCTTTGCGCCACCGGCCACTGTGAGCCACCCAAGCTTCGCCGGCCCAGCAGCAGACCTCGAGAGGATGGTGAAGAAGAAGAAGAAAGGAAGAAAGAGCCTCCTTTCTCACCCAAAGCTGGCCGAAACCACCTCCTCCTCCAAGCTTGCGGCGCCGCCGCAAGTCTCTCTTGCGCCACCTCCCACCAGCCGCCGACCACTCATCCACCGCCGCTGAGCACCATAAAAGGAAGAAGAGAGCCCTTCCTTGTCTCTGTGAGTCTCGACCGAATATTGGTGAATAAGGGAAGAAGAAAAGAGAAGGAGAACCTCTCCTTCTCTATCCGCCAACTGGATGCCCTAGGAGAGAGAAGAGAGAGAGGAGAGGAGAGAGGCCTAGGGTGTTATCAATTGGATTAAGACTTGGTTTCATGATCTCATGGGGTTTATATAGGGCTAAGGTAGGGACCAAGAGGAGAAGTTGGATCTTGGCCCACTAATGGATCTAAAACCAATCCATTAATGAAGATTCATTCTAGTAAAGGATCTCCATTGAACTTCCTCACCAACCCCCATATTTTCATATGGGCTCCACCTATTATGAGTCATCCATCCCCCCGTGTTTAAGATATTGAATGCCCGTCGATTAATTTAAATTATTGACAATTTTAATTAATCAACGTCTGGCTCCTTGACTAGTACCACTCAACCTTATCATCATGTTGGATCAAATTCACCTGCAGGGTTTAACATGATGAACCTTATGAGCTCATCAAGGGGGCATCATCATCCTGACTCACCAAGACACGGATTCCGTCAATAATCAACAGCACACCATATAATTAATATTATTTCCCAACTTACCGGGCCTATCGATTTAGCAGAATAAATCTCGCCATTGGTAAATCAAAGAAATAATTACTAACTATACGTGCCCGTTATTATATTGGGATTTAGGGATTGCACTCAATAATAAATTCGAGGTCTAATCCAATTATTAAGTCAGTACAAATTGGATGACCTCTGGTTTTGGTCCTGCTCAATGCACACAAAGCACACTAGTGTAATTCTATAGTCAAGACAAACCACACCTAATTACACTACAACCATCCCGATGGTTTGTCCAATTCCATCTCGGCTATGAGCCTCTGCTTATACTAAGCAATCAACTAATAACTGATCTTTTGTGTGTCACCACACACCATGTTATCTACCATACCAGTGATAACCGTGGTTTGCCTCCCTTTAGATTCCTATGGGGCTTGGGCTAGGGGGACGCTAAGGTGGTGGCTCCACTTTTTTGCTACAAAGCAAAGTAAAGGACTTTTATGCATATACTAATATAAATATGAATCTAGTGTTGTTGTGATTCTCTTTTCAAAAATATAGATGATCTTATATATAAAATGATGTGGACCAAGGAGGGGATACAAGCTTACAAGACAAAGCCATAGAGGAAGAGGCATTGAAAGGAATTGGAGGACCCATGACAAGATCCAAGACTAAGAGAATGAAGCAAGCTTTAGAAGGCTTAATAATGGAGCTCAAGGAGAAGAAGGATCAATGCACAATGGAGGCAACAACTAAATGAACACATTCCTTCAAATTGAAAGTGAAATTGAGCCCACATGAAGACAAAACTTGAAGGCCCAAAACCACATGATCCAAGATGCATTCAAGGGCTACAAGTGTCCAATTTTCGTGGGTGTTTTTGGGGGAATTTTCTGAAGTTATTTTTGATGCCTTTTGGTGGGTTTTTAATGCTTTTGGGAGTTCCTAAGCTAGTATTAGGGAATTGTGGGAAATAAACATCATGCATGCATGCATGCATGATAATGGTGCATAATTAGTGCTTAGTGGGAAGTGTGGTAGAGGTTAATGTTTCAACCTCCACTAAGTCTATATATAGGAGAACTCTTGTATGGCCAATTAAGTTTGAATGAAATCATAGTTTTCTCTATTGTGAGAGCTTCCTTTGGTTCTTAGGCAAAGAACTAATCGTGATCTTATCAAGGCAACTTGTGGCGATCGAAACCCCCATGACTTATCACTCACCCTCTCATCTTTCTTGAGTGTGGCGTCAATATCCTTCCCTACATCTGAATTTCAAGGCGATCCATTCCAAGGTGCTTATCATTTGGTATCAGAGCCTTGGCTCCTTGATTTTCAGGTTTGCGTTTTGTTCTTCTTCATTTGTGTTCTTGTTCATCTTTGTTAATCTCTCATCCATAATATTCCATTGGTGTTTTCCTTCTCCAACTCTATTTATCGCTTCTCTATTTGGGTCCTAAACTCAAAAAAAAAAAAAAAAAAGGTGTTACTTGAGTCATTGTGTTTTTTGACTGAAGAAAAAAAAAAGGACAAAAAGGAAATTCGGAAAAAAAAAACAAAAAAAAAAAGAAGGAAGATCGGCGAATTGAAAGGACCCAATATTTCTCTCATTGCTCTTGATCGTTGCTGAATTTCTTGTTCTAACCGTTTATTTCTCTTGTTCTACTCATATTCTCTTGTTGGTTTCTTGCTCACTTGATTGTCTACTTGTTGTCTTGAGAAAATCGTTGATAAGGTTCTTTTCTTAAGGGCTTATAAAGGAAGCTGAGTGGATAAATTTGAGTGCAACCACGTGAGGCGAGTGGTGAGGTCTTTCTAACATTTCTTGTGTAATTTTCCTTGTCATCTTTTTTTTTGTTGCAAGCATGAGTGGGGAAAACTCCCCTAGGCAAGATCCTAATAGGCTTCAAATGGAGGCGCTTACTCAAACACTTTGAGAGAATGCTTCAAAGACAACTTGAAGGCTTACATGAAAGGATGGACCGACTTGAAGGAGGAAGAGTTTCCAACCATGGGGGAAATTCTAATCATGAAGAATCTCATCCGGGAAGTGACCTATTCTATAGTTCTCCAAGAGAAAGAAGGAGGCGTGAAGGGGGACGAAGACACGAAAGAGGAGGTAGAAACCATCAACATGAAGACGATCTAAGAGGGGTGAAAGTCAAGGTACCTTCCTTCCAAGGGAGGAATGACCCCGACACATATCTTGAGTGGGAAATGAAAATAGAGCAAATCTTCTCATGCCACAATTACCCTGATGCAAAGAAAGTGAAGGTGGCTGCCCTTGAGTTCACCGATTATGCTTTAATTTGGTGGGATCAAATGCAAAAGGAGAGAAGAAGGTATGGAGAGCACCCTATCAACACTTGGGGTGAAATGAAGACTTTGATGAGAAGGAGATTTGTGCCTTCCCACTACCATAGGGAGTTGCACAACAAATTGCAAAGACTCATCCAAGGGAGTAGGAGTGTGGATGAGTATTACAAGGAGATGGAGGTGGCTTTGATTAGGGCCAATATTGAGGAGGAAAGAGAAGCAACTATGGCTCGATTTCTCCATGGCCTAAACCGAGATATTGGAGACATTGTAGAGCTACAACATTATGTGGAGCTTGACGACTTAGTTCATCAAGCAATGAAAGTGGAGCAACAATTAAAGAGAAAGGGCGTTATGAAAAGACCATCTTCTTCAAACTACTCTTCAAATTGGAAGGACAAGCCAAAGAAGGAGGGTTCCTCTTCTAATTCAAAGGAGGTAACAAGCGCTAAGAAGCCTTTTCCTACTACTACTTCTTCTACTTCTAAGAGCAGGGATATCAAGTGCTTCAAGTGTTTGGGAAAAGGACATATCGCATCCGAATGCCCGAATAAGAAGACTATGGTGGTTAGGGATAATGGGAGCATCTCTAGTGAAGAAACTTCTTCTCATTCTTCTTCTTCAAGCGATGAGGAACATGATGGAGCAGCCTATGCGCAAGATGGCGATCTCTTGGTGGTTAGAAGGTTATTAGGAAGTCAAGCCAAGGAGCATGAGGAGGACCAAAGAGAGAATATTTTTCATACTCGTTGCCTTATTCAAGGTAAAACATGCTCTATGATCATTGATGGTGGAAGTTGCACTAATGTGGCAAGCACTAGGTTGGTTACCAAACTCAACCTCAAGACTACACCGCATGCAAGACCATATAAACTCCAATGGCTAAGTAATAGTGGTGAATTGGTGGTGAATCAACAAGTGATGATTAATTTCTCCATTGGAAAATATGAAGATCAAGTTCTATGTGATATTGTACCTATGGAGGCAAGCCACATTCTTCTTGGAAGACCTTGGCAGTTTGATAGGCGAGCTCACCATGATGGATTCTCCAACAAGTTCTCATTTCTTCACAATTCCCACAAAGTCACACTTGTACCATTATCACCTAGGGAGGTTTGTGCGGATCAAAAAAAAATGCGAGAGAAAAGAGAAAAAGAAGAGCGAGAGCTTAAGAAAAAGAAAGGAGAGAATGAGGAAAAGAAAAGAGAGAATGAGGAAAAGAAAGAGAGAATGAGGAAAGAAAAGAAAAGAGAGAATGAGGAAAAGAAAAGAGAGAACGAGGAAAAGAAAGAGAGAAGAATAGAAAATTTGTTTGCAAGAGGAAGTGAGGTGAAGAGAGCTTATTTGACAAGGCAACCTATATTTCTTCTTTTGTGCAAGGAAACTTGCTTGGAAACTAATACTAACTCCTTGCCCAGTGATGTTGTTGCTATTTTGCAGGACTTTGAGGATGTGTTTCCCCAGGAAGTACCTCACGGTTTGCCACCAATGAGGGGAATAGAACACCAAATGGACCTTATTCCTGGTGCTTCACTTCCCAATAGGCCTGCCTATAGGAGCAACCCTCAAGAAACAAAGGAGATACAGAATCAAGTGGAGGAGTTATTACAAAAAGGATGGGTGAGAGAGAGCTTAAGTCCTTGTGCTGTACCAGTAATTTTGGTACCTAAAAAGGATGGATCATGGAGGATGTGCACGGACTGTAGAGCTATCAACAACATCACAATTCGTGATCATGAATCTTTGAAGTATTTGAAAGGGCAGGGGAAGCTCAACAAAAGGCATGCCAAATGGGTTGAATTTCTTGAACAATTTCCGTATGTGATTAAGCATAAGCAAGGAAAGGTAAATGTTGTAGCAGATGCACTTTCACGAAGGTATAATTTGCTTGTTACACTTGAAACTAAATTACTTGGCTTTGAACATATCAGAGAGTTGTATGAACATGATAGTGACTTCTCTGAATTATATGCTGCGTGTGAAAAGAAATCACAAAATGGGTTTGTTAGGCATGATAATTACTTGTTTAAGAACAATAGACTTTGTGTGCCTAGAGGATCCATGCGTGAATTGCTAGTTAGGGAAGCACATGAGGGGGGTCTAATGGGACACTTTGGGGTTCAAAAGACCTTAGAAATGTTGCATGAACATTTTCATTGGCCACACTTAAGGCATGATGTGCAAAAATTTTGTGAAAAGTGCATTGTGTGCAGAAAAGCAAAATCTAAGGTATCACCTCATGGACTTTACACTCCTTTGCCTATTCCTGATTCCCCTTGGATTGACTTGTCTATGGATTTTGTTGTAGGGCTACCACGCACTCAAAAAGGTAAGGACTCCATTTTTGTGGTAGTTGATAGATTTTCTAAGATGGCACACTTCATACCTTGCCACAAAGTGGATGATGCAACTCATGTGGCAGATTTGTTTTTCAAAGAGGTTGTAAGACTTCATGACATGCCTAGGAGCATTGTTTCAGATCGTGACACCAAATTCTTAAGTCATTTTTGGAGGACCTTATGGAACAAACTAGGAACAAAGCTTCTTTTCTCCACTACATGTCAACCTCAAACTGACGGCCAAACTGAGGTGGTAAATAGGACTCTTTCTACTCTTCTTAGAGCAATTATTAAGAAGAACATTAAGTCTTGGGAAGAATGTTTACCTCATGTTGAATTTGCTTATAATAGGGTTGTCCATTCTACTACTCAATTTTCCCCTTTTGAGATTGTTTATGGGTTCAATCCGCTAACACCTCTTGATTTGCTTCCTTTACCTAACACTTCTTCTTTAGTTCACAAGGATGGTCAAGCAAAGGCAGAATATGTGAAAAAGCTTCATGAGCAAGTTAAAGCTCAAATTGAGAAGAAAATGGAGTAATATGCGAAGAGAGCCAATAAAGGGAGAAAAAGAGTTGTCCTTGAACCCGGTGATTGGGTGTGGGTTCATATGAGAAAGGAAAGGTTTCCTGCCCAAAGGAAATCAAAGCTTCAACCAAGAGGAGATGGACCATTCCAAGTGTTGGAAAGAATTAATGACAATGCTTACAAAATTGACTTGCCCGGTGAGTATGGTGTTAGTGCAACATTTAATGTGGCTGATTTGCGTCCATTTGATGTAGGTGATGAAGATCTAAATTCGAGGACGAATTCACCTAAAGAAGGAGGGAATGATGTGGACCAAGGAGGGGATACAAGCTTACAAGACAAAGCCATAGAGGAAGAGGCATTGAAAGGAATTGGAGGACCCATGACAAGATCCAAGACTAAGAGAATGAAGCAAGCTTTAGAAGGCTTAATAATGGAGCTCAAGGAGAAGAAGGATCAATGCACAATGGAGGCAACAACTAAATGAATCACATTCCTTCAAATTGAAAGTGAAATTGAGCCCACATGAAGACAAAACTTGAAGGCCCAAAACCACATGATCCAAGATGCATTCAAGGGCTACAAGTGTCCAATTTTCGTGGGTGTTTTTGGGGGAATTTTCTGAAGTTATTTTTGATGTCTTTTGGTGGGTTTTTAATGCTTTTGGGAGTTCCTAAGCTAGTATTAGGGAATTGTGGGAAATAAACATCATGCATGCATGCATGCATGATAATGGTGCATAATTAGTGCTTAGTGGGAAGTGTGGTAGAGGTTAATGTTTCAACCTCCACTAAGTCTATATATAGGAGAACTCTTGTATGGCCAAGGCATGTTAAGTTTGAATGAAATCATAGTTTTCTCTATTGTGAGAGCTTCCTTTGGTTCTTAGGCAAAGAACTAATCGTGATCTTATCAAGGCAACTTGTGGCGATCGAAACCCCCATGACTTATCACTCACCCTCTCATCTTTCTTGAGTGTGGCGTCAATATCCTTCCCTACATCTGAATTTCAAGGCGATCCATTCCAAGGTGCTTATCATAAAAAGAGCAAGTCTTTTAGTATACACATCTAATAGGACCAAGACTTTGTGCCTAGCTTCACTCACCAAGACTTAGTCCACCGAGCTTCACTCACTAGGACCCAGCTTCACTCACCAGGATTTAGTCCACCTAGCTTCACTCACTAGGATTTCTTTCACCACAATCACTCCTTTGCTAATCATTATGATCCTGACTAAACTTCTTCCAATCTTTAGGTAAATATAATCCCAAACCTCACGTTTGGTTTGGTTTATTCCCTTGGTCAAACTCACCAACCCTGGGTTCTATTCATTCTACCAAACATCAGTTCCTATTTGGCTAACCCTTTGTCAAACTGATCAAACCTGGGTTTACCCTACCAAACATAAAGTTCTGTTTGGTTTAACCCTTGATCACTTTGACTACACCTTATATTGTGAAACATATATATTGCCACTAACTTTAGTATATTGTCAAACACCGAAACACTAGAGGATAACTGGTCATCACTGATGCATTTTGAAGCATCAATCTCTCCCTTTTTGATGTTTGACAATATCTTAAGTTAGGTTAGGTCTAAGGGTTCTAGGTTTAACACTTCGGAGAAATCAAAAAAAAAAAATCTAACTTAAGCCTCTCTCCCCCTTTGTCACACATCAAAAGGAAATAACAAAAGGAAAAAAATTTGCACCAACAATAAGATTTTAAAAAATTACCTTAAGCCTTTCTTCCCCTTTTAAGATAATCTCTCTCCACCATTTGAAAATCCTTTATATATATATATATATATATATATATATATATATTGAAAAATGATTTTCAAAACGCTTCCCTTTTTTTAAACAAAAACTGAGTACTTTTTCGTGAAAGTATTCTAAAAGGTACTAAGTACTTAAATTAATATTGCACCAACAATATGTGAGTATTTTTTTAATAAAATTTGAATAGGAATCTTATTGATCACAAGAACATTCCTATTTGTCTTAGGGATTTTTTATAAATAAATATTTTCAATGTATTTTAGTTTTGAAAAATAATAATTTTCTTGATTTGTTTTCTTTTCCATTCTGACATAATCCTAGCAAATCTTGTTAACTACAAGGAAATTTTTCTAAGTGTCTTGGAAATTTTTCCAAATTGAAGATAAAGATTCAAAGATTTTCAAAAGTATTTAAAAGACAAAAATATTTTCAAGATGAGTTTCGAAAAGAGAATATTATGTTTTCAAATGATTTTGAAAAGATAGTATATGAAAATATAATATTTTTTAAATTTCTACTGATTCTTTTAATTTGAACCTCATCCTAAACCTGACACAGTCCTAGGAAGCTTGTTGACCACAAGTTGATCTTCCTCTGAGTCTTAGGGTTTTATTCAAACAAAAAGAGTTTTCAAAAATTAAGAAGTATTTTGAAATAATCAAGAATAATATATTAATTTCCTTTGACTTGGACTCCTCCTAAATCTGACATTATCTTAGGAATTCTTGTAGATCATTAAGAAATTGTCCTATGTGTCTTAGGAGTTTATCCAAATCAAAAGAGCAATTAAAGTAATTTTTGAAGAGTATTTTTCAAAGAATATGATAGTTTTCAAGGAAATAATTTTTGAAAAATAGTTTGAAATGACATAATTAGTTTTTGAAAATATTTTTGGAAACACATTTTGAAATGATAATGATTTTTAAAGTACAACCATTTTGAAAAGATATAAATTTTTGAAAAGAATAAATTTTGACAAATAGTTTTCTAAAATTGAAAATTTGAAAAAATAAAGACTTTCCTGTGGGATCAGATTGAAATGATAGAGGGGGGGGGGTGAATATCGTTCGTAAAACTTTTTTCGGAAGTGTTAGAGTAATTGCACAGCAAAAAATAAAATCAATCGCTAACACGATTTATTTTTACTTGGTTCGGAGTCGCGGTCGGCTCTTACTACAAGGCCCACGGTCCTTGACCGTTTACGATGGGCAATTCTATATTTTCGTGAAAGATTACAATTCAAGTGTACAAATATAGAATTGAAAAACAGAGTTACAGCACTTAAAGAAAAATCAGTTTTACCAACGACCGGAGAGGTTGGAAGTTTCCGGAGCAGCGAGTCATCGTCAGCACTTGAATCACGAGTACGGAACTTGTCGGAGCGGAGCGCTTGAGCGTAAGAGTTGAAAGCAATTGATAATGAAGCCTTGGGGGTGAACCCCCTTTTATAGTGGTCAGTGGTGCGCCTGTATCGAAGGGGGCGCCTGACACGTGACCTCTCATGCGCGAACTTCAATCCACAGACTCGGCCAGTGCTTATCCCCTTCCATTGAGGCGCCTGAGCTGACTAGGGCGCCTGTGTTAACACAGGTGCCTCACTTGACTTGGTCCAGAGGCTTGCGTGGCAGTTTACTTCGAATGCTTGGAGTAGCCTTGCACTGGGGCGCCTGTCTCATCACAAGCGCCTAGCCCAGTGAGGCGCCTCACTCCATTGAGGAACTTGAATGCAGAAACTTCATCCCTTCATTTTCTGCAACCAGGGTTAGTTCCAAAACACAAGAAACATATATAAATGACATTTTAAATCATGATTTACAGCCTAAGCTGTCTTGGTTCTGACTTTGGGTCTCCCAAATGGAACCCTAGGTTGAACCGACGCCTAATGTTCCCTCCTATGGGGAACGCGTCCTCACCTACTCCTCTCGAGAGAATTTACCTTTTTGTCAATCGGCTCCTCCAGTTGGACTTTTGCCCAGCTTCACTGTCTTCGTGCACAATCCGCGATCAGGTCTTCATGCCCAACTTCACTCACCAGGTCTTCGTGCCCAGCTTCACTCACCAGGACTTTGTGCCCAACCTTACGTCAGGACTTCGTGCCCAACCTTACATCAGGACTTAGTGCCTAGTGTACCTAGGACTTTCCTGCATACTTAATAAGCTTGTTAGATCACAACCAAATCTTAACTTCTAAACCCTTTGCCATTATCAAAACAAAGGTTTGACTTTGGTGCTTCCGGCACTAACAATCTCCCCCTTTTTAATTTATGGCAACACGGTTCAAAAAGTTAAGTTAAAAATGATATAGCATTTCTAACAGGCAAAAACAATCAAAAAATTAGTTTTCTCCCCTTGGAACGAATATTCTCCCCCTAAATTTTTTTAATGATATGTGGGTTTTTGTAAACCTTCTAAGTGCTTTAGATTTTGACTAGGTGCAGAAGTATTTGTACTAAGATAAAAATTTTGAAAAAGTTTTGCAACCATAGATAACAAATTTTGCAAGCTTTCGATACTTAGAAAATTTTTCAGAAAAGTTTTGCAACCTTAGATAACAAATTTTGCAAGCTTTCTATACTTAGAAAATTTTCAAAAAAGTTTCGCAACCTTAGATAACAAATTTTGCAAGCTTTCTATACTTAGAAAAAATTGTGAAGTAGCTAGATAACAATCAGGTAAGTAAACATCCAGTAGATACAATAGCTGAATAAAAGTCAACTGGTCAACACAAGGACCAGTAAAGTCAATCACAGGTCAACCCTACTAGGTAGGGCAAGTCAAATAGTACGAGTATAGTCAACTAGCTGGAAATCATTCAGATCTACGAGGAGGGGCCAGGGGGTAGAATGGACCGGGCTGCCATGACCGGATCATGGACATCATTTCGTTGTGTTGAGCCTCATTTGCCTCGTGATCGGCTCGAATGGTGTCCATGTACTCGGTATGATAGCCCTGGTTCACATTGTGTTCGGTCTGCAGGGTATCCATAAACTCGGTGTGACGAGCCTCCATCTCCTCTCGGAGGCTGTGGATCTCCGTCTGTAGTAGTGTTAGGCGTTGGTCGGTGGTTGGTGGAGGAGGCTCCTGCAAGTGCTCGTTGATCTCGGCTACGAGATCGGCTACATCAACCTCTATCTCCTCGTCTGAGTCGTCCTGATGTCGAGCCCTCTCCCGTCTCCACGATAGGACCCCGGTGGCCAAAACATCTATGCCTACTAAAGAGAAATTTCTAGACCTGATTTCATCAAATTTTGTCATTGGGATTACCTCCCCGGCGGTGACATCGCGACCATGGTGGTGAAGGAGGGCAGTGATAATATGGCAATACGGCGTCCGCACTCGGGAGTGAGTAGATACGCTCGACGCATAAATGATTGTGTGGAACATGTGAAGGCCAATATCTATATCCAACTGATGGATCATAGCATAGAGGAGGAAAGTGTGAAACGGTCGCATGGTCGCGACATCCCGGGTGGTCAATGGAAGAACACAACAGAATAGAACTTTATAAAGAGCATAGTCCTGGACGTGGAGGTCGACGGACTAAAACCGTTGTACCAACTGGTTCCACACATCTCCGTAAAAGTAGGAATAAACAGTATCCAGGTTGATGTGCGAATAGGGGGGAGCAAAGGGAAGGTCAGCCGGAGGATAGCAACAAAAGGTTGACTGTGACTGTTGTAGCCCGAGGAATCGGTTAAACAAAGATGGTGAAATAGTAAGAGGAATGCCTTGTACAGTGGTCGAGTAGCAGAGGTCATCAATTTTGACCAGATTGTTGTAGAATTCGGCGCATAATGTTGAATTTACTGGATGTGTACAGTAGACAAGATGGTCTAGTTGATGAAAATTGATAGCATCCATAGCTACCGGGCAAGATTGACTAAAGAATTGTCTATTCAAGAAGCTAGTCTTGATAGGTTTGTAGGTGGTGGATGTGAATTTGTTGAGCAAAGCTAAGGTTGGGAACCTAGGATCCGGGCTAGGTTCGGCCCCGGGGCAAGCTTGTGTAACACGACGTTTTCTAGATAGGTAAAGAAAATTATGCATTCACTAAGTGAAATAATCAATAAATTAATTATAAATGCATAATTAAAATGGTACCGGGGAGACATTGTCGAAGTAGGGCGTTCGAGAGCACAGGATGAGTTTTCGGGCGCCTTGGAAGTAAGAGGGATGACAGGTAACTTTGGATTGGTGTGGTGGATGAGGAAGAGTTGGGCTGTTTATATACTGATTCACGGGCGCCCGTGATGATTGAGGAGCCCGAGAGCCACTCGGGCGCTTGAGTCAGGGTGTCAGCCCTTTTGGCAGCTTTGGCTGTCTTGAACCACGATAAAGCATTGGGCGCCCGTAAGGTCTCGGGCGCCCGGGTTGACTGAGGTTTGACCGTTGACCAGTTTGACCATTGACCAGGATTGACTATGTTGACCAAGTTTGACTCAGTTGACTATGTATGACCAACCAATAACCAAATCAATCAAGCCCTAGATTATATTCAAAATGAGTTTATTGTAACATTTAACATGAAATTCAACCATGAAAAAAATGTTAGAGTAGGATAAAAATAAACTGACTTAATTTAAAAAATTGAGTTAATTTTTAACAAATTTTGAAAACCGTTTAAGTTTTATTTTAAAAAGGTTAATGAATTATACTATTAGGTCCTAGATATCTCATCCATTTCTACATGATCAAACATGTTAACCTTATGGGTTTTGTGAGATAGATTTTCAAAAATAAATATTTTAATTTTGAAAAACATAGTTAATTTTGAAAGACATTGAATTAATTTTGAAAAATTTATAAGGTTAACTTTATTGACTTTTGAAAAAAAAATGTGTTGAATCTAAGATTAATTGAAATTTGTGTTAGATTCAAATTTAACAAACACTAAAGTGAATTTGATTTTCAGTAATTGGCTTCCGGGTCTTGGCGAGGCACAGGGCCTTCTTTGGCCATAGCCTTATTGGAGCATCAACCCTTTCCTTGACAAGGCCTTTTATTGAAAATTCATTTTCAAGTTACTTCTTGAATGATTTTGGTCTAACTAGTTTGGGTCTTGGATCGGTAGCTTCGGCTAGTTCCACCAGACTAAACAGACTAAGTAGGATATACTTGATCTTATTAGAAGGGCTTCCCTAACATAATATCATCTCACCTCCACCCAATACTATGTTGTTCAAATTTCAATTGAATCTTTAGTCCTTAATCTAGCTAATCCTAAATCTAAGTATAATAATAATTAAAATTGCAAAAGGAAATAAACAAGCAAAAATAATCATCTAATTATAAATATGGTCTTTATATTGGCTCCCCCTGGACTATAGCCTCTATAAGGGTTAGGCAAGATGTGAATCTGGTCCTTGGGGATCCAATACTGGTTTGGTCCAACTTGTTTATTTAAACATAGCTTGGGGGCCCATGCTTGGACTTGGGTTCTAGATTGGTTCAATACAGAGTAATATGATTGTTGTCTTGACTTAATTCGATAGCCTAATCCGGATCGGTTAAGAACGGATTTCTGCTTTCCAAGGATCATGTCAAGACCCTTGGAACCCGAAGTGAACCGTTCTAAGGCTACTCTGAGCTCCTTGACTTGAGTTTTCAAGGAGGAATTCTCTTCCTCAAGCTTTTGAACTTGAGTTGAGATTCCTTCTTGAATTTGCTCGGCCAAGGATCTCGAGTCGGCTTCCTCTTTCAGGCGTTCTATTTCCTGTCGAAGGGACTCAACCCGGATTTTGGATTTCGCTAAGTTACGAGACAAATAAGAGATTAATTTAGATAATTCAAATTCAGAATAACCTCTTAGAGTGATTTGTCCGTTCTCCGAGATTGTGAGTCTTCCGGTGTTGGAGTCCTTGTCTGGTTCCAATTCTGATTCAGAGTTGACGTCTTCCGAGGCAGTCAAGGCAAGCAGGTTTGCGTGCGGTACTTCTTCTTCTTCTTCGGAAGATGACTCGTCCCAGGTGGCTTGCAAAGCCTTCTTTCTCTGTGCCTTCTTGTTTTCCTTTCGGTTAGGACACTCTGACTTGAAGTGTCCCTTCTAGTTGCATTCGTAGCAGATGACGTTGCTTTTACCTTTCGAGCTCGTTGAAGGTTCCACTGGATCTTCCTTTCTTCGGCTTGACTTTTTCTTGCTCGTTTGGTACTTAAGTTCCTTGTAGAAATCTCGAGCTAGCCGAACCAACTTGGGTTGATCCCCTTCACTATCTTCTGATTCTGAGTCGAGTCAAACTCGGGTGCTGGTTGAGGCTTCTTTTTGGGAGCTTTTCCTTGAGATTTTTTTCAACAAAAGCTATACCTTTCTCGATCAAGTTGGTGTTAGTCTGTTCGTGTAGTTCTAATTCAGAAAACAGCTCATCCAATTTTATTTCTGATAAATTCCTAGAAACCTTGTAAGCATCCACCATAGATGCCCACAGTAAGTTTCTAGAAAATGAATTTAAAGTGTACCTTATCAGGTCACGGTTTTCAACCTTGTGACCTATCGTGTGCAGTCCGTTCATCAGCTCCTGGATTCTGGCATGGAGTTGGGCTACTATCTCACCGTCGTGCATCTTGATTGTGTAGAGTCTGTTAAGCAACAGATCTCTTTTGCTGATCCTCATGTCGGAAGTACCTTCGTGCAGCTCGATCAGCTTGTTCCAAAGCTCCTTTGCGCTGTTGAAGGGTCCTACGCGGTTCAGCTCTTCTTTTGTTAGGTCGCACTGCAGGGTTTGAGTTGCTTTCGCATCGTCCTCGATCATCTTCTTCAATGATCTATCCAACTCGGTATAGTGTTGCACCACGCCTTGTGCGTTTTTAGGAATTTCCAGCCCAGATTGGATAATTATCCACATGTCCACCTGAGTTTCAGGTGGACTTCCATCCTACTTTTCCAGTAGGAGAAATCTTCTCCACTGAAAAGAGGGGGTCTGGCGGTGCTATATCCCTCTTGCATGGCCATTTAGTTTTTAACTGAAAAAGAAATAAGAAGAAACCCGTTCCAAGACTTAGTCTTGGATTAGTAGTGCTGGAAGAATATTAATTATGACAAAATAAATCGAGTGGTGTTGCACCAACCTCGATTAACGAGAAAATTCAAGCGAGAGACAAAAAAATAAAATTCATAAATCCGACTATAGTCGTAAAAAGGTTTTACAAATTGAGTACAGAAAATAGAACTAAAAATGAACTTTACAACACTTTTTGTTACCGACGCCCGAGGTGGATCGAATTTCGGAGTAAAGGGTCGTAGTCGGCACTGGAATCTCGAAGTTGAAGCTGGTCGGAGCGTAGCGCTTGAACGAAAAGTCTTGGAACGTTGAGAGCGAAGTGTGTTAAAGCCTTGGGGGTGTACCCCCTTTTATAGCACCCATGGGGGCGCCTGTGTCGATGGGGGCGCCTACACATGGCCTTCCCTGCTCGATCTCTTATACGCAGGCTCGGTCAGCGCTTATCCATCTTCACTGGGGCGCCTGAGCTGATGGGGGCGCCCATGACCTCACGGGTGCCTGAGCTGCCTTGGTCCAGAGGCTTCGCGACAGTGGTTTGGTTTTTGCCTTTACACTGGGGCGCCCGTATCCATACGAGGGCATAGCTCCAGTGAGGCGCCCCACTCCATTGGGGCGCCTGAGCTGCAGAAGCAACATTCCTTCGTTCCCTGCAACCAAGGTTAGTTCCAAAACATAACACGCAAATATGTTAGCTATTATTTGCAGCCTTAGCTGTCTTGGTTCTGACTTTGGGTCTCCCAAATGGAACCCTAGGTCGAACCGACGCCTACTGTTCTCTCGACGGGGAACGCGTCCTCACCTACTCCTCTCAGGAGAGTTTACCTTTTGCCAACCGGCTTCTCCGGTTGGACTTTTGCCCAATCCACCTGACCAGGTCTTCGTGCCCAACTTCCGGTTAGGTCTTCTTGCCCAACTTTCGGTCAGGTCTTCGGTGCCCAGCCCTTTGCCAGGACTTCTTGCCCAGTCCTCGACCAGGACTTCTTTGCCCAACTTCGGGTCATGTCTTCTTGCCCAGTCCTTGACCAGGACTTCTTGCCCAGCCCTTTGCCAGGACTTCTTGCCTAGTGTTCCTAGGACTTTTCTTGCACACTTAGTAGACATGTTAGATCACATTACCACCTTAACTTCTGAACCCTTTGCCATTATCAAAACCCAGGTTTGACTTAGGTGCTTGCTGCACCAACAATCTCCCCCTTTTTGATTTATGGCAACACGGTTCAAAAAGTTAAGTTAAAAACATACAATAAGCAACGAATTGAAAAATATTTTGTTTCCTCCCCCTGAACTGAAAATTCTCCCCCTGAGTTTTTCAAAGATATGTGGGGTTTTTGAAAAACTCTTAGAGAAACTCAAACAATATTTTCCAAAAGATTTTTCAAGTAAACCACTTAGAAAATTTTCAAAAAGATTTTTAAGTTTAACACTTAGAAAATTTTTAAAAAGATTTTCAAGTTAAACACTTAGAAAATTTTTCAAAAGATTTTTAAGTTTAAACACTTAGAAAATTTTCAAGAGATTTTTAAGTTAAATACTTAGAAAATTTTCAAGAGATTTTTAAGTTAAACACTTAGAAAATTTTCCAAAAGATTTTCCATGCTTAGAAAATTTTCATTTTTGATATGCTTTAGATTTAAAAAAACTTGTGAGTATTTTCGTTATTTACTTTTCTTTTTGAAAAGGAGATAAGAGTTTTGAGAAAAAAAATTTTAATTTTTTTTCTCCTTTCTTTCTTTTCTCTTTCCTTTCTCTCCCCCTTTGCCATATATCAAAAAAAACTAATTATAGCAAACAAAATTAGAGCAAAAGAAAGTGAAGTTCTGTATTGAACCAACTCTAATAAGCATAAACTGGACCAAACCAAATTAAATCATTCTTTTTCGAGTCCTGTCTAACCCAGTTAGCTACTTACTAACTGTCATAAACAGTAGCTTTCACTAGGGTTAGTCAAGTTAAGTGATCTGTTCAAGTTAGATTTTCTAAGCTTGACACTTAACCTGATTGTTGTTCAATTGGTATTTATTGCCCCAATTACTGCAGATGCACTGACTTAAAGCATCTTGAATTAAGGCATAGACCTAAGCATCTAGGGTTAGGGCCTAAGCTAAGTCCATTTGCGAAAAGCCCTAGTTTTGAAGGAGGTAAGTTTTGAAAAACAACTAAGTCAAAAAATCATTTTAAATTTCAAAACAACAAAAAATATGATTTTTCACAAAACATTAATTAACAGATAAGAAATAAAACAATTTTTCAAAAAAAATGTAGAGCAGACCTATTCTACTAAACATAACCCTAACTGCCTTCTTAGTGAGCTAAACTCAGACTCAGGTAAGGGTTTGGTAAAGATATCAGCTAGGTTTAACTTTGAGTCCACATGTTTAAGGACTATTTCACCCCTGGCTACATGATCCCTTACAAAGTGATGTTTAACTTCTATATGCTTTGTTCTTGAGTGTTGAATTGGGTTTTTAGTTAGATTGATTGAGCTTATATTATCAATGTAGACTTGGGTTTGGGTGTAATCAAGCTGGAAGTCCTTAAGAGTGTGCATCATCCATAAGAGTTGTGCCACACACTCTCCTAAAGCAACATATTCTGCTTCGGTTGTCGATAGGGCTACGCAGTGTTGCTTTCTACTGCACCAACTGACTAGACTATTTCCTAAAAGTTGGCAGCTTCCACTTGTACTTTTTCTATCTAGTTTGCATCCAGCATAGTCAAAATCAGAGTATCCTGACAATTCAAAGGTGGAAGTCCTAGGATACCAAATCCCTACATTTAGGGTGCCCTTAATGTACCTAAGTACTCTTTTTAGGGTTGCTAAGTGCATTTCCTTAGCGCAGGTTTGGTATCTAGCACACATTCCTACAGCGAATAGAATATCAGGTCTGCTGGCTGTAAGGTAAAGTAGACTTCCAATCATACTTTGGTATAGCTTTTTTTTTTTACTTCGGTATAGCTTAAGATCTACAGGTTTACCTTCAGGGTCACTATCAATTTTGATATTTGTGGCCATAGGGGTACTTATACTTTTAGAGTTATCCATTTTAAATTTCTTTATTAATTCCTTAGCATATTTGGATTGGTGAACGTAATTTCCATCCTTAGTTTGCTTAATTTGCAGCCCTAAGAAGAAATTGAGCTCACCAACTAAGCTCATTTCAAATTCATTTTCCATTATTTTTACAAATTCCTTTAAAATGTTTGAGTTGGTGGATTCGAAAATTATGTTGTCAACATAGATTTGGGCAATGAAAATATCTTTTTCTAAGGTTTTAACAAAAAAGGGTGGAATCAATTTGTCCTTGGTTAAATTCCATAGAAATAAGGTAAGTTGATAGACGTTCATACCATGCTCTAGGTGCTTGTTTTAACCCATAAAGTGTCTTATTAAGTTTGAAAACGTAGTCAGGTTTTTCTAGGTCCTCAAATCCGGAGGGTTGTCCTACATAGACTTCTTCTTTGATGAACCCATTTAAAAAGGCTGGCTTAACGTCCATTTGGTATAGCTTGAACCCTTTATGGGCTGCAAATGCTAACAACATTCTAATTGACTCATGTCTGGCTACTGGGGCATAGGTTTCATCATAGTCTAATCCTTCGACTTGACTGAACCCTTTAGCTACTAAGTGAGTTTTATTTCTAACTATTTCCCCTTGGTCATTCAGTTTATTCCTAAAGACCCACTTAGTATCTATAATAGACTTGCTCTCAGGTTTAGGTACTAGTTCCCAAACTTGGTTTCTTTCAAATTGGGCTAACTCCTCTTGCATAGCTATGATCCAATCAGGATCAGGTAGGGCTTCCTCTATAGTCTTAGGTTCAAATTTTGAAATTAGTGCTATTTGACTAAGATTTCTATAGGAAGACCTAGTTCTAACTCCTAAGGTTGGATCACCCACAATTTGATCAGAAGGGTGACTAAGTCTGGGTTTCTTGGTTCTTCTAAAACTTGGTTCAGCCTCAGGTTCGGCTGGACGGTTTGGTTCAGTGTTCTGTTCAACTACTTGAGTTGGTTCAATTATTGGTTCAGTAGTTGGTTCAAGAGATAGTTCATTAGAGGTTCAACTAGTGGTTCAATTGATGGTTCAATTATTTCTTCATTATCTTCCTGATCAATATTTGATTGGGTCAGGGTTTGGTTATCAGATTTTGGATTAGTTTCCTCATCAAAGATTAAGTTAGTTGTTTCTTCAATTTTATTAGGTTGTTTATTGTAAACCCTATAGGTCATACTAGTTGTTGAATATCCTAAGAAGACTCCTGGAGTTGACTTAGACTGGAACTTAGCTAGGTAGTCTTTGGTGTCCAAGATGTGGACTTTGCATCCAAAGACCCTTAGATAATGTAGGTTGGACAGCCTATGGTAATATAGTTCATAAGAAGTTTTATTGTGTCTTTTGTTAATTAGGACCCTATTTTGGATATAGCAAGCCGTACTAATTGTTTCTGCCCAAAATTGGTTAGCTAGGTTGAATTCATAGAGCATGGTCCTAGCGGCTTCCTGAAGGATTCAATTCTTTCTTTCTACTATCCCATTTTGCTGGGGGGTTCTAGGATAGGAAAATTCATAAATATATCCATTTATTTTACAGAATTCTTCAAATCTTTAATTCTCAAACTCTCCCCCATGATCACTCCTAAGTCTTTTGATTTTTGTATCATTTTGATTTTCGATTGTCTTGCATAGGTTAATAAATAAGTTTAGGATTTCATCCTTAGTTTTTAGGAACCTAACCCAGGTAAACCTAGAGTAATCATCGATAATAACTAAGCAGTACCGGTTTCCGCTTAGTGACTTGGCTCCATGTGAATCAAATAGGTCAAGGTGCAGGAGCTCAAGTGTGGTTTGGGTTATGTCTGATTGAATTTGCTTGTGATTAGACCTGGTTTGTTTACCTTGGTTCATGAGTTACATATCGTGTTATCATAGTTCTTAATTTTTGGTACCCCTTTAATTAGACCAAGTTGGGTAATTTTTGAAATTAGTCTTACATTAGTGTGACCTAATCTCCTATGTCAGAGGTTGGATTCTTCTAATTGAGTTAGGAGGCATTTAGGTACTAAAGGTAGATTTATAGTATAAACATTATTTTTCCTAGTACCCTTAAGCATGACTTCTGAGTCTTGAAGGTTTCTAATCAGGCAGTCAAAATTAGTAAATGTAACTATAAGCCAGTATCACATAGTTGACTTATGTAAGGATCGTTCCGTACGCTAGAGGGGGTGAATAGTGATTCTTTGGATCTTTCTCATACCTACGTTGTTAGTTGCACAGCGGAAACAATAATAAAAAGAACAAACAACGCTAACAAAGAGAATTTACTTGGTATCCACCGCGGCCGGGTGACTAATCCAAGAATCCATCGATGGATCACTCCCCGGATAACCTCCGGCTAGCTCTCGTCGCTCCTTGTGGGTGGAGAAACCTCACCACAACACCTTTGACAACCTTGATCCCAAAGAGTACCAACTTGCCTTTAACCAAGACAAGTTTCGTCAAGAAACTCAGCCACCACGAAGTCCTCTTTAAATAGAACTCGGGGCTGATTTCTTGCTACCAGTCGAATTCGACCATTGCACCTCAATGTTCGAATTCTCAGCCAGCTCACCAGCCACCTACCAGTCGACTGCCCCCTAGCTGAACCCCTTCCTGAGTACATTCACACAGCACTCGATCCTCACGACTCGACTGACTCCTCCTCCGCAGCCTCGACTGTTGCCTTTGCGCCCTCTTCATCTTCGGCCCTCGTCCCTCGGATGCGCATGCAAACCTCCAGTTTGCCTCCATGCCACCCTTCACGTACGCCTCGAAGTCCGCGCCCATCAGCTCATCGTCCCTGCTCTCCAAGGTCCCTCGGATACACACGCAAGCCTCCAGCTTGCCTCCATGCCATCCTTCACCGTACTGAGGCCGTCCAGTCAAGTCCATATGCGTAACCTGTACAACCTGCACACTCAACATACACATATGAGATAACAAGGGTAAACATAACTTAAACCCATGGTCACACCGGACCATCTTAGGGCTGATTACTCCAACAATCTTTCCCTTTTTGATGTTTGGCAATACGTTTAAGTTAGGGAAAACAAGATAGTAGTCAATATCAAAAATCATGCTAAAATGAATGCATATGCAATGCATGTATGGATCCTATCCAAGACATCTTACACCTAACCCTCCAAGTTAGGACTTTTTACACACCTAGCCCTCCAAGCTAGGATTTTCCTACCTAACCCTCCAAGTTAGGATTTTCAACACCTAGCCCTCCAAGCTAGGACTTTTCCACCCAACGGGCTTTTTAAAGCTTCTCCCAAGCTCCCCTTACATTGGACTTACAATGGCTTTTAAAGAACATCTCCAAGGTCCCCCTTACCCCAAAAATGGAGCAGTCATGCTCCCCCTAAACCTAGGGTTTCTTACAAAGGTAAGTTTGGTTTCCCAACATAAACCCAAACTTCTCCTCCTTTGTCATACATCAAAAAGACCCCAATAATACCCCAATTATTGGTTCTTTAAATCCCCAATGATCCTAAACAACGTGTACTAATCCCCCATACACTTGTTTCTTATCATTTGGACCCAAGTCAGCTGCTGGATACCTACACCAGCCCTGACCAGTCGATTGACTTCATGACAGTCGAATGATACTCTGAATATCAGTTTTCTGGCCGAATTTCAGAAACGCGCCAGAAATTCCACAAATTTCCAAAAATTCCCCAATTTCGTAGACAAATTTGTGGAACACATACCTACTTGGAAGAAATACATTTCACCATGTATCCCTCACCATTCCCAAGTTTGGCACAAAACCCAAAAATTTCAAAATAAAAATTAAGGCACCTAGGAGGCAACCTCCCCCTTTATTCATGCCTTCTCCCAATTTTGATTTCTCTCAAGTTAAGTTCTACCCAACTTAACCTCCTAGACACCATGTTGTGTTATACACAACCCAACACCCGAGTTCTTACCCCTTTGACACTATCATAGACTTGCCCCCAAGTAATCTTTCCCTTAGTGCCAAAAAGAACTCAACAAAACCTTAAAAACTCTTAAAAAATTTGCAAGCACACTTGCTAGGATATACCCTATCCTAGAAAAATATGATTTCATAAAAATGTCAAGTGTGCTTGACTTTTGGTACAATTCCTAATTTTCTCAAAAGATTGATATTTCGTATCAATTTGCAAATGTATCTCTAATTCCATGTGTTTGTCAAAGCTAACCATCATAATTCGACACATGAAATTTGTCCTTAACTCTTTCTTTTTAATATCCTCAAAATAAAAAGACATCTCCTTCTTATCTCTTATCAATCCTCCTTTAATATCAATAAACCCTTATTAACTCATGAGATAATACTTTATTTAAGGAATATGTGATCATAATCAAGACTTATAATCCACAGCCATATCCTATAATCCAAATTTGCAATTTTTGATTGTCCAATATACCTATTTCAATTTCAGCCTACAGACCAGTCGACTGCCCTTGGGGCAGTCGACTCCCAAAACTCACAGAATGTTTCTGGGCTGAGACCAGTCGACTGCCCCCAGAGCAGTCCACTAATACCTGATTTTCAGGTTTTTCAGTCCAAATTCAGTAATCCATAAATAATTCTACAAATCTCCAAAAATTATGAAATTTCGTGGGGAGATTTGTGAAGCCAATATCTACTTGGGAAAAATACGTTTCCAAATATATGTACTTCGGATCCCAAGATTGGCACGAAACTCAATTCTCTCTAAAGTGTATCAATTAAACTCATCCTAAAAGTTCTAATTCTCACTTCTCTTCAGTGTATCCTCTTATCATTGATCATAGTTCATTTCTACCATTGAGTTACATGGTATTTATCCATTAAACCTTAATTTTGTCAATTATAACTCCTCTTTCACCTTTTTCCTCCTAAACCTCCTTTTTAATGTGCCAAAACCTAAGATTAAGACTTACCCTTTTTGGCACATTTCACCTAATTTTCTAGGAGAAAAACTCTCGAGATCCATTTACCATGGACCCCAAAGACTCCTAGAGCTCCCCCTTGAGCTCTTAGCCTTAGCCACCTCCCTAGGTGACTTCATCCACACTAGGCCACACTGGTGTGCCACCGGTGACTCTTAGCCTACAAAATTGACCTTTTTAACCTTGGACACCTTGTCCTTGGTTAGGTCACTCTTTTTATCCTTGGATGGCATCCCCTTGCCATCCTTAGACTTTCCCTCCTTACTAGGATTGTATGCTTTCCCAACATACTTCTTTCCATTGCCCTTGGAGGTCTTGGATTCATAGCCCAAACCCGACCTATCATAGTTGGGTTTGATGCTGCCCAACACCATGTCTAGACCTTTAGATCCAATCTTGAATCTTTCTAAGGTCTTCTCTAAAGTATCAAGTCTTGCCCTTAAGGCTTGATTTTCCCTTTTTAGCCCTCTAACCTTGGATTCCATATGTCCACTTTGGACATTCCTAGACCTATCCATTTTCTTAGGCTTTTGTCTCCCCTTCTTGGGGTCAATGCCTTGATCCTTAGGTACCCAAGTCTTAGGTCTATCATGATGCATGCTTTTCTTAGGGTTATGATCTACCTTGTTACCCTTAGTCCTATCATTGTACTTAAATCCATGATTATGCACAAATAAACAATTCTCATGAGTTCTAGCATGCATGGGTGGGTAATTAACATGATTCTTGAAATGTAAAGAAGAACTTGAAATCGAATTTCTTTTTAAACTAGGGTTAGAGGGTACCTCCCTTACCCTTGTAGTCCTTCCTTGTTGTGAGCTTCTTCTCTTCCTTCTTTCTTCTTTTTCCCATCTTCTTAGATTTTTCATCTTCTTTAGCTCACCTTTTCTAGGGCATTTAGTGTGATAATGCCCTAGTTCTCCACATGTGAAGCATCGAATCTTCTTCCTTTTAGCTTGAGCTTCACCAATTCTACAACCCACATTAGCTTTAAAGGACTTTACAATGGGTTTAGGGTGTACCTCCTTTTTCTTACCTAGTGGGCACTTATCCTTGTAGTGCCCCTTTTCATTGCACCCAAAGCATACAATGTGGTCTTTAGTCCTTGCTTTGGTGGAGGTTGAGGCTTGGTTGACTTCCTCTTCACCCTTGGATGAAGTGGAGACTTCCTCTTGATCATGTGTAGGTGAGGGTCTCTCCTCCCCCTCAATCCTTGAGGTGGTGACCTCCTCCTCTTCTCTAGATGAGGTGGATGACCTCTCACTTTCTTCTTCACTTGAGGATGTAGACACTTCTTCCTCCTCTTGAGCTATTGAGCTCACTTCCTCGGGTTCATCTACTCCTTGAGTTTGTGTAGGGTTCTTGTGATATTCCACCGACTTGGTCCATAATTCGTGTGGATTTTTATAATTCCCTACAATACTCAAAACATTGTTAGGCAAAACATCAATTAATAGATCTATTACCTTCTTGTTTGCCCTAGAGTAGTCTTGTTGCTCTTGAGTCCAATATCTAGGACGAAGCTTCTTTCCATGCTTGTCCTTTGGAACTTCGAAGGGCTCTTCTAGCATGACCATGCACTCCCACTCCATGCTAAGCCAATTCTTCATCCTCGCCCGCCAATAGTCGAAATCCTCATTGTCGTAGGGCGGTGGGGTGTAGATGTTGTCCCCCAATTTATCTTCCATTGTTTCCTCTCCTCCAGCGTGTGCTCCCTCGGCGGTTAGTCCGATCAAGAGCAGTCCTTCGCTCTGATACCAATTGTAAGGATCGTTCCGTACGCTAGAGGGGGTGAATAGCGATTGTTTGGATCTTTCTCGTACCTGCGTTGTTAGTTGCACAACGGAAACAATAATAAAAAGAACAAACAATGCTAACAAAGAGAATTTACTTGGTATCCACCCGGCGGGTGACTAATCCAGAATCCGTCGGTGGATCACCCCGGATAACCTCCGGCTAGCTTCGTCGCTCCTTGTGGGTGGAGAACCTCACCACAACACCTTGACAACCTTGAGCCAAAGACTACAACTTGCCTTTAACCAAGACAAGTTCGTCAGAAACTCAGCCACACGAAGTCCTCTTAAATAGGACTCGGGTTGATTTCTCGCTACCAGTCGACTGCCCCCAGGGCAGTCGACTGGTGCCAGCCAAATTCGACCGTTGCACCTCAACATTCGAATTCTCAGCCAGCTCACCAGCCACCTACCAGTCGACAACCCCCAGGGCAGTCGACTGGTCCCTAGCTGAACCCCTTCCTGAGTACATTCACACAGCACTCGATCCTCACGACTTGACTGACTCCTCCTCCGCAGCCTCGACTGTTGCCTTTGCGCCCTCTTCATCTTCGGCCCTTGTCCCTCGGATGCGCACGCAAACCTCCAGTTTGCCTCCATGCCACCCTTCACGTACGCCTCGAAGTCTGCGCCCTTCAGCTCATCGTACCTGCTCTCCAAGGTCCCTCGGATGCGCACGCAAGCCTCCAGCTTGCCTCCATGCCATCCTTCACCGTACTGAGGTCGTCTAGTCAAGTCCATATGCGTAACCTGTACAACCTGCACACTCAACATACACATATGAGATAACAAGGGTAAACCTAACTTAAACCCTTTGCCCAAACATCAAAACACATGGTCACACCGGACCATCTTAGGGCTGATTGCTCCAACAACTTATACTAAGAAGATTAAATTTGAAATTCTCAACCAACAGAACCTTTTTAATCACAAAATCGGATTTGAGTTCAATATTACCTGACCCAATGACTTTGAGTGTAGCATTGTTGCCAAATGCTACTGAGCCTAGGTTCTTGAACTTGAGTTTGGTGAATTTTAATTTGTCCCCAGTCATGTGTCTGGAGCATCCACTATCCAACATCCATTGGTCCAAATCTTTATGTTCCTACACATAAAGTATTGATTGATTTGGATCCAATTAGAATTAAGGATAGCTTAAATTGATTTTCACACCTAGTCTGTCTCACTCAATCTAGAGTTATCAATCACATTAATCTTATGGGTTTTGTGAAACAGGTTTTTCAAAAGAAATATAGATTTTAAGTTTGAAAAACATTGTTAATTTTGAAAGGTTAAATTAATTTTGAAAATGTTTATTAAGTTTAAGTCTATTTTGCAAAATTGTGTTGAATTTATGATTAGTTGAAATTTGTGTTAGATTCAAATCTGACAATAGTAAAGTGAATTTGGTCTTCTATAATTGGCTTCCAAGTCTTGGCGAGGCACTAGGCCTTCTTTGGTCGTACCCTTATTGGATCATCAACCCTTTCCTTGACAAAGCCTTTTATAGAAAATTCATCTTCAAGTTACTTCTTGAAAAATTTTGGTCTAACTAGCTTGGGTCTTGGATCGGTAGCTTTGGCTAGTTCCACCATAATGGTTTTCCTAACATACTATCATCTCACCTCCACCCAATACTAGGTTGTTCAAATTTCAATTAAGTCATTTATCCTTAGTCTAACCAGTCCTAGATCTAAACATGATAATTTGCAGAAATCAATAAACAAGCAATCATGCAATAAAAATAAAACCATAAGCATGCAATAAAAATTAAAAAAAACTTATCTAATTATGAAAATTATTTTTAAATTGGCTCCCCCTAGACTATAGCCTTGATAATGATTAGGCAAGATGTGAATCTTGTCCTTGGGGATCCAATACTGGTTTGGTCCAGCTTGGTTGTTCAAGCAAAGCTTGGGGACCCATGCTTGAACTTTGGCTCTAGGTTGGTTCAGTACAGCATAATAAGACCTTTGTCTAGACTTGGTTCGATACCCTAATCCAGATCGGTTAAGAACGGACTTCTATTTTCCAAGGATCATGTCAAGACCCTTGGAACCCGAAGTGAATCGTTCTAAAGCCACTCTGAACTCCTTGACTTGAGTTTTCAAGTAGGAATTCTCTCTCTCAAGATTTTCAACTTGAGTAGAGTTTCCTTCTTGAACCTTCTCGATCAAGGATCTCGAGTCGGCTTCCTCTTTCAGGTGTTTTACTTCCTGTCGGAGGGACTCGACCCGAATTTTGGCTTTCGCCAAGTTGCGAGATAAATAAGCAATTAATTTAGATAATTCAATTTCGAAATAACCTCTTACCGCTATTTGGTCGTTCTCTGAGATTGTGAGCCTTCCGTCGTCTGGCTCCGATTCTAATCCGGTGTCGATGTCTTCCGAAGTGGTTAAAGCGAGAAGATTTGATTGTGGGGCCTCTTCTTCTTCTTCGGAGGAAGATTCATCCCAAGTGGCTTGTAGAGCCTTCTTTCTTCGTGTCTTCTTTGCTTCCTTCAGATTGGGGCACTCCAATTTGTAATGTCCCTTCTTGTTGCATTCGTAGCAGGTGATATTTGTTTTGCCTTTTGACGACGTTGAAGGTTCAGCTGGATCTTCCTTTCGTCGGCTTGCTTTCTTTCTGTTGGTTTGATGCTTCAGCTCCTTGTAGTAGTCCCGAGCCAACCGAACCAACTTGGGTCGATCCCCTTTACTATCTTCTAAGTCTGAGTCTGAGTCAGACTCGAGTGCTGGTTGAAGCTTCTTCTTGGTGATTTTCCCTTGGGATTTACCTGCAATAAAGGCAATACCTTTCTCGACCATTGTGGAGTTAGTCTGTTCATGCAATTATAATTCTGAAAAAAGTTCATCTAATTTAATTTTTGAAAGGTCCCTGGAAACCTTGTAAGCATCTACCATAAATGCCCACAATGTGTTCCTTGGGAATGCGTTTAGGGTATACCTGATTAGGTCACGGTTCTCTACCTTGTGACCTATTATATGCAGCCCGTTCATTAACTCCTGGATTCTCGCGTGGAGCTGTGCTACTGATTCGCCTTCGTTCATTTTTATTGTGTAGAGTCTGTTCAGCAACAGATCCCTTTTGCTGATTCTGGTGTCGGAGGTGCCTTCAATCAGCTTGCTCCAAAGTTCTTTGGCGTTGTTGAAAGATCCCACCAGGTTCAACTCTTCCTTGGTCAATCTGTATTGCAACGTCTGGGTTGCCTTTGCATCAGCCTCGATCTTCTTTCTTAATGAGGCGTCCCATTCAGAGTAGTGATATGTCACTCCTTTTGCATTCTTGGGGATCTCTATGCCAGATTGGATAATTATCCACATGTCCACCTGAGTTTTCAAGTGGACTTCCATCCTGCTTTTCCAGTAGGAGAAGTCTTCTCCACTAAAAAGCAGTAGTCTAGCTGTGCTGAATCCCTCTTGCATGGCCATAATATTTTTTGAAAAAAATAAACACAAAGAAAACTTGTTCCAAGACTTAGTCTTGGATTAGTATTGCGGAAGAAAATTGATAGAAATGAAAAGACGATCGAATGTGTTGCACCAACCTCGATTAACGAGAAAGATTCGAAAAAAATTAAAATAATTCTGTAAATCCCAAAAAAATTCTCAAATTGGTGGTTGCACAAAATTTGAGCCACCCGCTCTAATACCACTTGTTGGATCGCAGAAATCAATAGAGGGGGGGGTGAATATCGATAACAATTTTTCAGATAAAAACAGAGCAGTTACGCAGCAGAAAATAACAGAACACAAGTCGGTTTTACTTGGTTCGGAGTCGCGGTCGGCTCCTACTCCAAGGCCCACGGTCCTTGACCATTTACTTTGGGCAATTCTATAGTCGTAAAAAGGTTTTACAAATTGAGTACAGAAAATAGAACTGAAAATGAACTTTACAACACTTTTCGTTACCGGCGCCCTAGGTGGATCGAATTTAGGAGCAGAGGGTCGTCGTCGGCGCTGGAATCTCGAAGTCGAAGCTGGTCGGAGCGCAGCGCTTGAACGAAAAGTCTTGGAGCATTGAGAGCGATGTGTGTTGAAGCCTTGGGGGTGTACCCCCTTTTATAGCACCCATAGGGGCGCCTGTGTCGATGGGGAGCCTACACGCGGCCTTCACAATGCGATCTCTTATCCGCAGGCTCGGTCAGCGCTTATCTATCTTCACTGGGGCGCCCGAGCTGATGGGGGCGCCCGTGACCTCACGGGTGCCTGAGCTGCCTTGGTCCAGAGGCTTAGCGACAGTGGTTTGGTTTTTGCCTTTACACTGGGGCGCCCGTATCCATACGGGCGCTTAGCCCCAGTGAGGCGCCCCACTCCATTGGGGCGCCTAAGCTGCAGAAGCAACATTCCTTCATTTCCTGCAACCAAGGTTAGTTCAAAACACAACACGCAAATATGTTAGCTATTATTTACAGCCTTAGCTGTCTTGGTTCTGACTTTGGGTCTCCCAAATGGAACCCTAGGTCGAACCGACGCCTACTGTTCCCTCGATGGGAACGCATCCTCACCTACTCCTCTCAGGAGAGTTTACCTTTTTCCAACCGGCTCCTCCGGTAGGACTTTTGCCCAATCCACCTGACCAGGTCTTCGTGCCCAACTTCCGGTCAGGTCTTCTTGCCCAACTTCCGGTCAGGTCTTCAGTGCCCAGCCCTTTGCCAGGACTTCTTGCCCAGTCCTCGACCATCACTTCTTTGCCCAACTTCCGGTCAAGTCTTCTTACCCAGTCCTTGACCAGGACTTCTTGCCCAGCCCTTTGCTAGGACTTCTTGCCTAGTGTACCTAGGACTTTTCCTGCACACTTAGTAAACTTGTTAGATCACATTACCACCTTAACTTCTGAACCCTTTGCCATTATCAAAACCCAGGTTTGACTTAGGTGCTTCCTACACCAACAAACATAATTTTTCTATCAAAGTATTGCCTTTTTAAATCATATTTTCTCTCTATCACTTTCAATCTCTATCACTTTCAAAATAGTTTTTTTATAATAATATTTACTTGGGTTGGAGAATTTCCAGGACACTTAGGAAAATGTCCTTGTAGTCAACAAGATTTCCTAGGATTCTGTCAGACTGGAAAAGAAACCAAATCAAGTAAAATATTATGTTTTAAAAACAAGATTTTTCTAAGTACACTCAAAATATAAGTCAAATAATATTTTTCAAAAAACAAAAATTCATAATATGTTTTAAAAGTACTTATACTTTTCAAAATTCTTATATTTCTCAAAAAGTACTTGCATTTTTCAAAGCTCATAACATTTTTCAAAGTACTTGTACTTTTCAAAGCTCATAGTATTCTTTCAAAAGTTTTGCATTTTCCAAAAGTACTATATTTTCTCAAAAAGTGCAATCTATCTTTCAAAATACAAAACTGTTACAGTATTTCTCAAAGTGCACTAGTTGTTAAAGTGAAAATCTTTCTATGAGTACAATTTTTTGAAAAAAAAATTTCTAAATGAAAGTTTTTCTAAAGCAATATTGTTTAAGTGAGAAGTTTTCTGAGTTCAAAATACTTAAGTACTTAGTTTTATGTTATGCTTTCAAAAATTTATACTAAGTATTTTCAAAAAGAACCAAATGTTTTCATTGTTGGCGAAAGTATTTTTGGTAATTTTTGATGTATGACAAAGGGGGAGACGTGCGCTTAAGTTAGAAAATTTTTTGTTGTCTTCCAGAAGGATCAATGAAAATCAAAATATTTTTTCAAAAAGGGGAGAGTGAGCTTATGTTAGAAAATATTTTTCTCCCAAAGATCAAAACGTAGATCCATTTTTTATTTTTTTTTGATCCCAAGTATAGTAATTTAGCCCTTTCAGCCAATCTAACTTAAGATATTGTCAAACATCAAAAAGGGGAGATTGTTGGTGCAAGTTGTATCAATGATGTCCTCCTCTAAGTGTTTCAATGTTTGACAATATGCTTAAGTCAGTAATACATTGAACAAGGGAAGGGTGAGTTAAGAAAACTGGACCAAGGTGAACCAAAGTCCTAGTTAACCTAGGCATGATGTCCTGGTTCATTTGAATTGGGCACTAAGTCCTGGCCGCGGGCTGGGCAACTAAGTCCTGACCGAAAGTTGGGCACGAAGTCCTGGTCGGGGACTAGGCACCGAAGACCTGGTTCGAGGAATTGGGCATGAAGACCTGGCCGAGGGTTGGGCACCGAAGTCCTGGACTTTGGGTTTGGGCACGAAGTCTTGGTCCGAGGGATTGAGCAACTTAGCTGAGCGATGACTAAGGACAGAAGTAGAGACAGGTCGAGGTTCGGACGTATCGAGATCCGAGAGTATCGGAGGCTAAGCAAAAGTCCACCCGAATGGACTGGGTGGCAACCATCTCCTGAAAGGAGTAGGTGAAAGATGTGTTCCCGGGGGTGGGAACTTGCGTTGGTTCGACCTAGAGTTTCGTGGAAATCCGAAGTCAGAACCATCTCGTTAAGGCTAAGATTGTGTGTATATTTTCTTTGTATTTGTATATTTTGCAGGTACCTAGAATGGAAGACAAAGCAAGCGAACAACACACAACGCGCCTGGAAGGCTGGATGCCAAGCGCCGCCATTGAAGGAGGCGCCTCAATGAATGTGGCAAAACCCAGTCTTCATCTAGGCACCCCCATTGAAGGAGGCGCCTCAATCAAAGGAGGCAAACAACCACTTCATTCAGGCGCCCCCTATGATACAGGCGCCCTGGTTGAAAGTTGTATTTGCTGCTGCGAGTTCGAAGCAGAGATAAGCTTTGACTGGGGTCATTGAGGCGCCTGGGAGGTCCAGGGCGCCCTGGTGAGATGCCTTATCAGCTGCGACGAGTTCGGCGCGGAGATAAGGTTTGACCAAGCCCATTGAAGCGCCTCGATGATCACAGGCGCCCCAATGAAGCCTATAAAAGGGGCTTCGACCCCAAGGCTTAGGAAACAACTTCCAAGATCATTCTAAGCCCTCTAACTGACAACAAAGCACAACGGCGAGGCTCTACGACCAAGGAAGCTCTGAGAGGAAGTGCGCGGCACTTCAGAGTTCCAGATCGGCCGGTGTTCGACCTTCGTTGTTTTGGTTTGCTTTTAACATTCCGCACTTAATTTCCGTATCTCGTGATTGTAAATCTTGCACTGTAAGACGGGTTTCCCCGCCTCCGGAAAGCCCGGAAAAGAGACCATTAGTGGACGGGTGTTCCCGTGCTTAGGCCTTGGATGTACTGACCCTGCGGGGTTGGGAACCAAGTAAATCTCGCGTGCAATCTGTCATTTGTTTTGTCCTTTATTTTTCTGTTTTCCACTGTGCTACTAACGCTCTGTTTAGAACGAATTTCAAAAGTAAGACGAGTTTCCGCGAGACAATTTTACGGTCGATATTCACCCCCCCCCTCTATCGACGGCACCGGTCCTACAAAAATTTTAATTCTGAAATTAGTACTGAAAATCCTGAGGATAACATTGAAAATATTTCTGAGGATAACATTGAGATTTTTTTTGAAAATCTTGAGGATAAAAATAATTTTTTTGAGGATATTGAAAATGAAATCTTTTTAGATAATAATTTAATTATTTTTTTGGATAATCCTGAAACATTAACTAGTGGACTAAATTACTCCACTTACTATGAAGATATAGAAGGATGTGATTTTAATGATGAGGATGAGGAGGAAATTGAATTCTCAGAGATCAAGGCTATAGTTAATAAAATTTACAAAAAGTCAAACAAATCAAAATTGTTAGAAAAAATTGAAAAATTAAATAAAGAACAAGTAGTAAATGAATCAGATATTTTCGAGATAATGAAAATGATGAAATTAAATCCATAACTTTTAAGTAACCCAGAAATTTTGAAACATAAATCAAATCTTAAAAACCTTAATTAAACATTAATTAATTTTTTTTCCTTAATTATTTCATACTTAATTAATCTTTAGCGTTAACCAATATTTAATTATTTCAACTTTAATTATTTAATTAATTTAATTCTAAATAACTTAAACTTAAATATTAAAAACTTTAATTAAATTTTAATTAATTTTTAACCTTAATTTTAAACCTTAATTAATTAATTTTAATTTAATTCTTTATTAATTCAACTTCAATTAATCTTTAATTAACTTTAATTTAATTCTTAATTAATTCAACTTCAATTTAATTCTTAATTAATTCAAATTCAATTAATCCTTAATTAATTCAAATTCAATTAATTCTTAATTAATTCAATTAATCTTCAATTAATTCAAATTTAATTAATTCTTAATTAATTTAACGTCAATAACTTAAACTACAACCAAATAAAATCCTACCCAACTGAAACCCCCAACTAAATAACAACAAATACGTGAAAGTGTGTTGGCATATTCGCAACTTCAATTAATTCTTAATTAATTCAAATTCAATTAATCCTTAATTAATTCAAATTCAATTAATTCTTAATTAATTCAATTAATCTTCAATTAATTCAAATTTAATTAATTCTTAATTAATTTAACGTCAATAACTTAAACTACAACCAAATAAAATCCTACCCAACTGAAACCCCCAACTAAATAACAACAAATATGTGAAAGTGTGTTGGCATATCCGCGAGCTCACACGACATGTATCAAATCGGGAATTTGTTACATTATTAGAAACTTAAGTAAAATAATTTAATGTGTTTGACTCATGCATAACTGTCATGTCATGCATCTGTTATTTTCTCGAAATATATGTCATGTCATTCATGTTTAATTTTATGCATGACATAGAACGGTTATAGGAAAAAGAATAGTTGAAACTTGAACAACCTAGTATTAGGTGGAGGTGAGATGATAGTACGTTAGGGAAGCCGTTTAGTGGAACTAGCCGAAGCTACCGATTCAAAACCTAAGCTAGTTAGACCAAAATTTTTCAAGAAATAATTTGAAAATGAATTTTTGATAAAAGGCTTTGTCAAGGAAAGGGTTGTTGCTCCAATAAGGCTACGGCCAAAGAAGGCCTCTGTGCCTCGCCAAGACCTGGAAGCCGATTACCGAAAATCAAATTCACTTTACTATTTGATAAATTTGAATCTAACACAAGTTTCGATTAAATCTTAGATTTAACAATAAATTAAGAAAAATAATTCAAGCATCTCACAATACACCCATAAGGCAACCATGCTTGCTTGTACTGAGACATCTAGAATAGGTGACATGTTAAGGACTAATAAATTGAAAAATATTTTTCAAAATTGTTTTCCAAAATTCTTAGAATATTTTTCTAAAAATATATTTTTAAAATAGTTCTTTAACATAATAATGTTTTTATGGATTTCATGCTTGTCTGATTGATTATATATGATAGATTTTCAAAATTATACCTTTTTGAAAAATTGTTTGACTCACACAATTAGACACAAGCCTCTTAGGTCAACACTAAAGTTCCTTAAGGCACTTAGATAGAGTCAAACGGTGTTAGATACAGGGGAGCATTTTATTCTCTTAAATTTTTTTAAAAAAATGTTTTTCGAAAACTGTGCTTTATTTACTATCACTTATGTTTTCGAAAAAGGTTTATGCTTTAAATTATCATCATTCTGAATTGTTTTTTTCGAAAAGTGTCTCCTTGAGAATTACCACACTCAAAATATCGTTCATTCTGTTGATTTTGATAAACCATAAAGACACAAAGGAGGTCTACTTCATGATCTTAAAGGACTCCTAGGATGTGTCAAATTTAGGAGGAGTCTAAATCAAAAGAAATTATTTCTGATAATTTTTTATAGGTCTTATAATTTGAATCAAACCTTAAGAGGAAGATCGCTTGTAGTCAACAAGCTTCCTAGGACTGGGTCAAGTTTAGGGGGAGGTCAAATTAAAAAAATTATTGAAAATTTTCAAAATATTTTTTCATGCACTATATTTCCAAAATCTTTTTGAAAACATAAGTAATTGTTTCTTTCAAAATACTATCATTTTAAATCATTTTGTTTATATATACAGCATCACTTTCAAAAATTGTTTTTAGCTTATCAATTTTTTTGAGAAATAATACTTACTTGAATTTGGAGAATTTCCAGAATACTTAGGGAATTATCCTTGTAGTTAACAAGGTTTCTTAGGATTGTGTCAGATTGAAAAAGAAACCAAGTCAAGTAAAGTATTGTGTTTTCAAAATAATTTTCTTAATATGTTAAGTATATATTTTTCAAAGTACATAATTTTCAAAAATACTTATATTTTTCAAAAATGCATAACATCTTTCAATAAGTACTTGCATTGTTCAAAAAAAATTCAATATTTTTCAAAAGTACTTGCATTTTTTCAAAAGCTCAATATTTTTCAAAAGTACTTGCATTTTTTCAAAAGCTCAATATTTTTTTAAAAAGTACTTGCATTCTTCAAAAGTTCAATATTTTTCAAAAGTACTTGCATTTTTCAAAGTTCAATATAATATTCACAAAAGTACTTGCATTTCAAAAAGTTCAATGTATTTTTTCAAAAGTACAACTATTTTCAAATACTAACATGTTTTAAAGAACAATTTTTTTTTCAAAGTAAAAATGTGTTAAGTGTAAAATATCTTTCAAGTTTTTTTACAATTTTCACAGTATTCTTCGAAATGCACTACGTGTTATGTAAAAAATACTTTTATGAGTGCAATCTTTTGAAAAATCTGTTCTAAATGAAAGTTTTTCTAAGGCAAGAATTTTTCCAAAGTTCAAACGATTTTCTACAAATACAAAATATTTTTTCAGAATTGCACAATACTTTTCAAAGTGGAATTTTTTGATGCAATTTAAGTAAAATTAATTTTCTATTGGTACAATTGTTGCTTTCAAAGATTGATGCAAAGAATTTTTCCATAGTTGGTGCAAATATTTCTGTCATGTTTTTTTATGTATGACAAAGGGAGAGAGTGCGCTGAAGTTAGAAATTTTTTTCTCTTACCAAAGGATCAAATGAAATCAAAATGTTTTTTTTCAAAAAGGGAGAGAGTGAGCTGAATTTAGAATTTTCCCCAAAATATCAAAATGGGTTTTCAAAACTTAGTTCAATTTTTTTTCATTTTATCCCAAGGTTTAGCCCTTTTATCCAATCTAACTTAAGATATTGTCGAACATAAAAAATAGGGAGATTGTTGGTGCAAGTTGCATCAGTGATGTCCTCCACTAAATGTTTCAATGTTTGACAATATACTTAAGTCAGTGATACATTGAACAAGGGAAGGGTAGTTAAGAAAACTGGACCAAAGTATTGAAAAGTCATAGTTATCCTAGGCATGAAGACCTGGTTCGAGGAATTGGGCACTAAGTCCTAGCCGAGGGTTGGGCACCGAAGACCTGGTTCGAGGAATTGGGCACTAAGTCCTGGTCGAGGGTTGGGCACCGAAGTCCTGGACCTAGGGTTTAGGCACGAAGTCTTGGTCCGAGGGATTGAGCAACTTAGCTGAGCGATGACTAAGGACAAAGTAGAGACGGGTCAAGGTTCGGACGTCTCGAGATCCGAGAGTATCGAAGGCTAAGCAAAAGTCCAACCGGATGAGCCGGGTGGCAACCATCTCCTAAGAGGAGTAGGTGAAAGGCGCGTTCCCGAGGGTGGGAACTTCGGCGTCGGTTCGACCTAGGGTTTCATGAAAATCCGAAGTCAAACCAAATCCTTAAGGTTAAGATTATCTGCATGTTTGCCTTTTATTTATGTATCTTGCAGGTACCTAAAATGGAAGACAAAGTAGGCAAACAAACACACAACGCGGCTGGAAACCAGGCTGCTAGGCACCCCCATCAACCAGGGCGCCTCAATGAAAGGAGGCACCTCATTGAATCAGGCGCCTCATTCATTCAGCGCCCTATATGTCTAGGGCGCCCTGGTTCAAAGCCTTATCGGCTGCTGCGAGTTCGGCGCGGAGATGAGGTTTGACCAGGCTCTATGAGGCGCCTCATTGATCACAGGCGCCCTATACCAAGCCTATATAAAGGGGCTTCGACCCCTCAACTCACAACAACATTCCAAGATCATTCTGAGCTTTCCGAGTGACAACAAAGAGCGAAAGACGAAGCTCTGCGACCAAGGAGGCTCCAGGAGGAAGTGCGCGGCACTTTGGAGATCCAGATCGGCCGAGTCTTCGACCTTTTTCATTTGGTTTGATTTACTTTCAATACTTAAGTTCTTTAATATTTGTGATTGTAAATCTTGCACTGTAAGATGGGTTTCTCTGCCTCCGGAAAGTCTAAAAAGGAGACCATTAGTGGACAGGCGTTCCCGTGCTTAGGCCTTGGATGTACTGCCCCTGGGGGGTCGAGAACCAAGTAAAAATCCCGTGTGCAATTTGTGTCGTCCTTTACTTTTTCCGTTTTGTTTTCCGCTGTGCTACTAACTCTGTGTCCAGAACGAAAGAAAGTTTACGAGTTTTTGCAAAAGTTTTACGGTCGATATTCAACCCCCCCCTCTATCGACAGCACCGGTCCCACAGTCAGCTCCTCGCCTAGAATTTGCTTGGAGCCCTCGGACGACTCAGCTGTGGAGGGGAGAGTAGCTGGAGTTGGAGCCAAGGCATGTTCAGCGGCAAGCTCCCACTTGAGAAGTTTGCTCATGGCCTAGTAAAGCATGATGTTTTCTGCAACACAAAGAACAAAACGTCAGTTAGCATAGATAAGCGATAAAGAAAACACTGCACTTAGGGAGGTCGGGGCAGAGACGGGTGACTTTGGGACTGATCCCAGCCCGGTACAGGAGCTCCACGTAGGAAACCGGGTTAGGTCCATGAAAATCCATCCCAGCCAGAATACTTCTGGCCCGCTGGTATCCGGGATCTTGCTGGAAATCGCCCTGGTCGGGTGGCGAGGACAGATCCTCACACCAACGTGTTGGACAAAACGGGCACTCGGTGAGTTAGATGAAGAAAAAACACTCCTTCCATCCCTTATTGGAGGAAGGGAGGTTGCCAATGAATTTATGGCTTGGACGGGCGGTGAAACTGAAAACCCCCCTAGAAGCTAAGTTGGGAAGAAAGAAATAATGGAAAGAACGCTGTCGGGGTGGTCAAAGGAATGTTGAACAATTTGAAGATAATGAATGCCCCACCCATCTGGGCGAAAGAATTCAGGGCCATTTAATGCAAAGGCACATCAAAATATTTGGAGATGGCCATGAAGAAGGAGGGATTGGAAAACAGAGGCCAAAATCTACTTGCCCTAAGAAAAAGGTGAAAAAACCTAAGGGAGGCTCTATGGGGGACTGGTCAAGACTAGGAGCCCTAACCTCAAGGTCCGCCGGAATGCCGTAGGCCTCACAGGCGGCTCTCAGAGTGACAGACTTAAGCTTTGACAAACTGGCCTCATACCACTCCGGATGATAAGCCCTCTCCTTTTCGGGCTTTCCCTTCTTATCCGGGTCTCTCTTCCCTTTTCCCTCCTTGCCCATGTCTTCGAATGAAGGAAGGAGAAGAAGATGGAAGGTGAATGAAACTTATGAGTCGAGAAGAAACCCTAGTGAAGGAGGAAGTTGGTAAACGACAGTGGGATGCGCGAGCTTTGATAATCGACAATGCAAGAAGACAGAAGGATACTTTCGCCTTCCCTTTTTATAGAGAAGAAGCCACCCTCGTGTGGACAATAGGGGCACGACACGTGGACGGTGATGACTGCCTATCTCGAGGCGTCGTCCTTCTTTATGGTCGTCGGTTGGTATGGTCTTGCAGTGCATATCAGAAGGAGATCACAAAGAAAAGATCTGGACACGTGGCAATGTTATATTCGCCGAAGTGTTTCCTCGCCATTAAGATACCCCATGCACTTTTAATGGGTGATAGACAGCTATCATTGTCGGGTCTCGGAACTCACAGGACTTTTGGACTAATTCAAAGGATTGCATCAGGCCAAGAGATGAATGTTTCGATTCCTCGGACCCGACAAGCCGCCAAGAGAGAACAAATGGCAATATGTACCCCACAGATGCGTAGCTTCCTTTCGTTGTACCACCAGCCTAATAAGTCAGTCACACTTCCTTCGATTAGACTTGAAGCGGGACTTGTGATAGGGATGAGCATCTCGGGGTGGACACGTGGCGTGGGGAAGCTACGTGGCAGGGTCCACCGAACTTGAGCTCCGAGGTCAGACCAAGATCACCTTGGGAGAATGGATCAGAACCCCGAGATCAGGCCAGCAATCGGGCTCCTGAGACCATCTCGGTAAAACAAATGAAGGCCCTGAGGTCAGCTCGGGAGATGAGACTCCGAGACTGGCTCTCGAGAGTGGAGCCCAAAGATCAACATAGGAGTTAAAAAGCCCGACTTCAAGTAGTCATTCCTCTTTCCAGAACAGGAAAGTTATCGGATAATTATTATTCGCAACACGTGGCAATTAAGGCCTTAATAATCATAGCGACCGTTACCAAAAGATATCAAGTAACTGATGATTAAGGAACATGGAGGAGAACGTGGGGACACGTGTGACCGAAACCTCAGGTATATAAGGTGCTTTGGCACCCAGGTAAGGGGGGAGGCTTTCCAAACTTAAGCAAAACTTTGATTCCTCATTGTCCTCGTAAAAGAGATAAGATTCCTGACTTGAGCGTCAGAGTGGGCTCCGCCGGAAAACCTTCCGGTGTGTTCCCTTTAACGCTCGTGTTAACCTCGCAGGGCGTGAGCGTCTTCTCCTCGTCACCGTCTTCGTGGGCTGCGCTTTGATAATTGGCAGAAGCCAAGATAGGTCAATAAAGAACCTGATATCTGGCAGGAAGTCCAGTTGGGTCTGCAGAACTTGACAACTGGCTGAAGTCCAGATGGGACATCTGGTAGGAAGACCTAATAGGTCAAGAGATTAGAGCCAAGACTGCAAATGGTAAGTAGAGAAAGCAATGGAGGAGAGAGATCTAGTGAGGGCGAGTCTAAGTGGGATTGTAGACGCTGGTCCAAATTAAATCCATATTGGGAAATCTAGTTTGAGACCAAGACTAGATCTTAGTTTTGGTAAAACAAGATCTAACAAATAATCTTATTTTATTTCATATGCTAACTTTGTTTTGTAGTTTATTTTTGTTATTTGGACATTTTTTGCAGGAGTTAAATGCAAAAAATTAACCTCGGATGAGCAATACTCGAGGCCTCTCAGAGATGATTGGAGGTGCCTCAGTTAAGGCTTTGGAGGCGCCCTTGATGGATGTAGGCACCCTTGCGAAGATAAATTTTGAGGATGAAGTTTTGCTGGTTGGAGGCACCTCAGAGCGGATTGGAGGGGTCTCAGAGATGATGGAGGTTCCTTCAATTGGATAGAGGCTGACAATTGCGAATTGGATCAATGCCATCGGAGGACCTAGGGTGATGCATTAGGGGTGCCTCCAATGCCCTATATAAGGAGGGTTCGGCTAACTCCTTCATAACAATCGTCTAACAAGCTTCCTCAATAGTTCTACTGTGTTGTTTCCGTGCTACTGTGCTGCGACTTTGCTATGCCCGACTACTACAGTCAGAACAACACCAACACACGAACTCAATCTAGATTTCATCTTCATGTGTTGGGTAACAAATTTTTGATTATTTTGAGTGTGGAGTGGTTACACTACCTTCATGTTGTACTCGGTTGCTCTTTTAGAAGTTTTCCGAAAGAGGATATTAGTGGATTACTGATAAACCCCAATTTTGTTGTTAAATAGGTATCAAATAATAAAGTACCGAAACCCCCCATTACACTAATATAGCATAGAAAAAAAATATATAGCATAGGGAATGACGTGGATTGTCTCTCACAAGGAATGTAGATAATGCATAATAAATCTAGGATCAAATATTATTGCTTGGTATTTTGATGTTTAAATGGGGGATTTTGGGTTTTAGTTGCTAAATTCTATTTGTGAATATTGAAAGACAACCTATCACCCTATACTATGATTGCTTGCAATGAATTAAAGAAGACAAGCAATTAAGAAACTAAGCATTTAATGAAATTTGAGCAAACCTAACCTATTTGCATCAAAAGGAAATAAGGAAGTTATACCGTGAAGATAAACTAACTCAAGCAATTGAAACACAATCATCTAAACTAACCTAAATTACTGCAAAAAACAATCATGCATTGATGGAGTCAAAGGAAGTGAACAAGTTGCCCAACAAACTAACGATATGGATCATGCTCAACCCACTCTAGAAGATGTTGATGATCCATTATGCATCAAAGGAGGCCCAATTACAAGGTCTAAGGCTAAAAAGATGAAAGAAGCACTTAATGTGCTAATTGAAGACGTGAAAGCCAAAGCTACCATTGAAGAAGGTTTGACCAAGAGCAAGTCATACGGCTTAGTCAACCTAATTCAAGCCTTAGATGAGCTTAACTAGTCTCCTTAGTCTCTTGTCTATGTAAGAATGATATGTTAATTTTGTGGGTTCAATTTAGGCCCAATTTCTAGCTTTATTTGGGTTGTAATGGTGCCAAGAGCTCAATAGGCCTATGTAGTCTACATAGGCCTCTACTAAATGGGCTTCCTTTTGGCCTTTTAGGGTTTTTAGGTCACCCTATAGCTATAAATTAAGGGGGTGGCGGCCACAACATGTAACTTTTGGCTTATTCAATCTACTACATGGTGAGGCTCTCACTTGTTGGTTCTTCATTGAACTAGAACTTATCAAGGCATCCCCTTGTGGCGTTCAAGACTTATCAACCTCCATCCCAAGGTTGTGGCGTCTATCTTCTTCTTCTTCTATACCAAGGTTCGTGCTTCCTTAAGCATTGGGTCGAGGTTTCTTTCTTTCATTCTCCATCTTTTCGATTTAGACTATCTTTCTCTCTTTCTTCCATTTGTTGTGTGTTCTTGAGACTTCTTCTCTTTGGGTTCCCATCATTTGGTATTAGAGCCTTGGTTTCTCTAAATCGATTTGGTTATCCTTTTCTTTGTGTTCTTGAGTCTCTATCTTATTTTTGTTTCTTTTCTTTTGCTTAGCAAGCCTTACTTGCTTTGTTGCTTAAAAAAAAAGAGGAGGAAAAAAAATTCGGCCAAAAAAAAACAAAGAAAGGAAGGAAGAAAGAAAGAAAGAAAAAAGTGAAAAGCCGAAACAAAAAAAAAGTAAAAGAGGCTGGAAAAAAAAGGAAGTAGAGACTTTGTTAGCAAATTTAGTTTTATCATTTCCACTAAAGTTTGCCTAGATTCAATTCTGGCAGCCTAGATTAAGTTCTGGTGACTTTCATTTCAGCTCTTATTTCAAGTATTCTCATTTCCTTTAAAGTTTGCCTAGATTCAATTCTGGCAGCCTAGATTAAGTTCTGGCAACTTTCCTTTCAGTTCTTATTTCAAGTACTCTCATTTCCTTTAAGTTTGCCTAGATTCAATTCTGGCAGCCTAGATTAAGTTCTGGCAACTTTCCTTTCAGCTCTTTAATTCACGTTGTGCTATCTTTCATTTCCGTATTATCCTCAATTTTGCCTAGATTCAATTCTGGCAAATTTCCTTTCAACACTTGCTTCAAGTTTTCAATTCTGCAATTTGCACTTTTTGTCTTGAATTCCTATCTTTTATCCTAACACCTTGGGAATTTTCATAGTCCACGAACGCTTACAAGGTATTTGCCACAATTCTAAGTTCAGGTTCTTTAAAGAGCTAACATTCGTGAGTTAGAGTGTTTGAGTGAAACAGGTTGTTCAATGGCGACAAGTGGAGAAGAAGCAAGACCTAGAGAATCCCTTGATCAACGTGCTTTGAGACAACACTTGGAACACATGGAAATCCGTTTTAGTCAGATTATGGACAGATTAGAGAAACAAGATGTTGTAATTGCAGGATTGCGACATAGCCAAGTTGGTAGAGTTCCTTCACGAAGTGCTAGACAATATAACCGTGGTGACCATGATGATGATGATGATGGCGTATCTGAGGACATTGATGATAGAGCTTCAAGTGGCAGATCGGATCATGCTCGAGTTGGTGGTAGAAGAGGAAGGATAAATGATCATGTGGATAGAAACTTGGGAAATATCAAGACGAAGATTCCTTCATTTCAAGACAAAAGTGATCCTGAAGCTTATTTGGAGTGGGAAAAGAAAGTGGAATTAGTATTTGATTGTCACAACTATTCTGAAGAGAAGAAGGTAAAACTCGCTGCCGTTAAATTTGTTGATTATGCAATTATTTGGTGGGATCAAATTATTCTAAGTAGGAGAAGAAACAAAGAGAGACTCGTTGGCAGTTGGGAGGAGATGAAGACTATTATGAGAAAGAGATTCATTCCAAACATTACTATCGGGATTTGTATCAACGGTTACAAAGTCTCACACAAGGATCCAAGACTGTGGAAGAATACTACAAAGAGATGGAAATTGTCATGATTCGAGCAAATGTGGAGGAGGACAGAGAAGCAACCATGGCACGATTTTTACAAGGTTTAAATCAAGAAATTGCAAATGTAGTGGAGTTGCAACATTATGTGGAGCTCGAAGACATGGTGCATATGTCCATGAAAGTTGAAAGACAACTCAAAAAGAAGGGATCAAACAAGCATGGGGGGCAAAGTTCTCATTCGTCAACTTGGAAATCTAGCTGGAACAAAAGAGATGATAAAGTTGAATCAAAGAAAAAGCCCGATTTTTCAAAGAATAAAGATGTAAGCTCTCCATTGGTCAAGGGAAAGGAACCCCTCCAACCTTCAAGAAATAGAGATATTAAATGCTTTAAGTGCTTGGGAAGGGGACATATCGCATCACAATGCCCAAACAAAAGAATTATGATTTTGAAAGAAAATGATGACATCGAGACTGAGAGTGAGTTCGAAGATGATAGTGTCTTGCCCCCATTATTGGAAAGTGATGCAGAAGAGTATCCGGTTGAAGGTGAAGCCCTTGTCACTAGGCGTGCTTTAAATGTGCAAGTGAAAGAAGATAATGAAGAACAACGAGACAACATATTTCATACTCGTTGCCACATCAAAGACAAGGTATGTAGTATGATTATAGATGGGGGAAGTTGCACTAATGTAGCTAGTACTATTTTGGTTGAGAAATTATGCTTACCTACCACTAAGCATCCTAGACCTTATAAACTACAATGGTTGAATGATTGCAGGGAAGTCAAGGTCAACAAGCAAGTGTTGGTTTCATTTTCCATTGGTAGATATCATGATGAGATACTTTGTGATGTAGTGCCAATGCAAGCAAGTCATTTACTTTTAGGTAGACCATGGCAATTTGATAGGAAGGTCATGCATGATGGGTTTAAAAATAAGTATTCTTTTATGATACATGGTAAACATGTAACTCTTGTACCATTGACTCCTAAGCAAGTATATGAAGATCAATTGAGGATCAAAAATGAGAGTGAAAAAAGAAAAGAGTGTGAGAAAAAAGAAAATGAGAAAAGAAAAAAGAATGGAAAAGAAAAAGAGTGTGAGAAAAGAAAAGGTGAGGATGAGATGAGTGGAAAAATGAATGAAAGGGGAAAAGAAATTCAAGAGCAAGAGAGTAAAAAAGGGAGCTTTTATGCAAAAGAAAGAGAGGTCAAGAGAGTGTTTTATGCTTCACAGCCAATGATTGTACTTTTGTACAAGGAGGCCGATTTTAACACTAACGATCTTAACCCTACTTTGCCTAGTGTTGTTAAATCTCTTTTGCAGGAATTTGATGATGTATTTCCTGATGAGGTTCCTGATGGATTGCCACTACTTAGAGGAATAGAGCACCAAATTGATTTCATCCCTGGAGCTTCAATTCCTAATCGGCCAGCTTATAGGTGTAACCTTGCTGAGATAAAAGAACTTCAAAGGCAAGTTGAAGAGTTGATGAAAAAAGGGTATGTCCGAGAAAGTTTGAGTCCATGTGTTGTCCCCGTTTTGCTAGTACCTAAGAAGGATGGAACTTGGAGAATGTGCGTTGATTGTAGAGCTATCAACAAGATTACGGTAAAGTATCGTCATCCTATTCCTAGATTAGATGATATGCTAGATGAACTACATGCT
>JAGFNQ010000770.1:92381-196077 GCA_024364735.1 Boesenbergia rotunda
CTCAAGCAATTGAAACACAATCATCTAAACTAACCTAATTACTGCAAAAAACAATCATGCATTGATGGAGTCAAAGGAAGTGAACAAGTTGCCCAACAAACTAACGATATGGATCATGCTCAACCCACTCTAGAAGATGTTGATGATCCATTATGCATCAAAGGAGGCCCAATTACAAGGGCTAAGGCTAAAAAGATGAAAGAAGCACTTAATGTGCTAATTGAAGATGTGAAAGCCAAAGCTACCATTGAAGAAGGTTTGACCAAGAGCAAGTCATACGGCTTAGTCAACCTAATTCAAGCCTTAGATGAGCTTAACTAGTCTCCTTAGTCTCTTGTCTATGTAAGAAGGATATGTTAATTTTGTGGGTTCAATTTAGGCCCAATTTCTAGCTTTATTTGGGTTGTAATGGTGCCAAGAGCTCAATAGGCCTATGTAGTCTACATAGGCCTCTACTAAATGGCTTCCTTTTGGCCTTTTAGGGTTTTTAGGTCACCCTATAGCTATAAATTAAGGGGGTGGCGGCCACAACATGTAACTTTTGGCTTATTCAATCTACTACATGGTGAGGCTCTCACTTGTTGGTTCTTCATTGAACTAGAACTTATCAAGGCATCCCCTTGTGGCGTTCAAGACTTATCAACCTCCATCCCAAGGTTGTGGCGTCTATCTTCTTCTTCTTCTATACCAAGGTTCGTGCTTCCTTAAGCATTGGGTCGAGGTTTCTTTCTTTCATTCTCCATCTTTTCGATTTAGACTATCTTTCTCTCTTTCTTCCATTTGTTGTGTGTTCTTGAGACTTCTTCTCTTTGGGTTCGCATCATTTGGTATCAGAGCCTTAGTTTCTCTAAATCGATTTGGTTATCCTTTTCTTTGTGTTCTTGAGTCTCTATCTTATTTTTGTTTCTTTTCTTTTGCTTAGCAAGCCTTACTTGCTTTGTTGCTCAAAAAAAAAGAGGAGGAAAAAAAATTCGGCCAAAAAAAAACAAAGAAAGGAAGAAAGAAAGAAAAAAAAAAAGGAAAAGCCGAAAAAAAAAAAAGCAAAAGAGGCTGGAAAAAAAAGGAAGTAGAGACTTTGTTTGCAAATTTATTTTTTCATTTCCTTTAAAGTTTGCCTAGATTCATTTCAGCTCTTATTTCAAGTATTCTCATTTCCTTTAAAGTTTGCCTAGATTCAATTCTGGCAGCCTAGATTAAGTTCTGGCAACTTTCCTTTCAGCTCTTATTTCAAGTACTCTCATTTCCTTTAAGTTTGCCTAGATTCAATTCTGGCAGCCGAGATTAAGTTCTAGCAACTTTTCTTTCAGCTCTTTAATTCACGTTTTGCTATCTTTCATTTCCACATTATCCTCAATTTTGCCTATATTCAATTCTGGCAAATTTCCTTTCAGCATTTACTTCAAGTTTTCAATTCTACAATTTACACTTTTTGTCTTGAATTCCTATCTTTTATCCTAACACCTTTGGGAATTTTCATAGTCCACGAACGCTTACAAGGTATTTGCCTCAATTCTAAGTTCAAGTTCTTTAAAGAGCTAACATTCGTGAGTTAGAGTGTTTGAGTGAAACAGGTTGTTCAATGGCGACAAGTGGAGAAGAAGCAAGACCTAGAGAATCCCTTGATCAACGTGCTTTGAGACAACACTTGGAACGCATGGAAATCCGTTTTAGTCAGATTATGGACAGATTAGAGAAACAAGATGCTGTAATTGCAGGATTGCGACATAGCCAAGTTGGTAGAGTTCCTTCACGAAGTGCTAGACAATATAACCGTGGTGACCATGATGATGATGATGATGGCGTATCTGAGGACATTGATGATAGAGCTTCAAGTGGCAGATCGGATCATGCTCGAGTTGGTGGTAGAAGAGGAAGGATGAATGATCATGTGGATAGAAACTTGGGAAATATCAAGATGAAGATTCCTTCATTTCAAGGCAAAAGTGATCCTGAAGCCTATTTGGAGTGGGAAAAGAAAGTGGAATTAGTATTTGATTGTCACAACTATTCTGAAGAGAAGAAGGTAAAACTCGCTGCCGTTGAATTTGTTGATTATGCAATTATTTGGTGGGATCAAATTATTCTAAGCAGGAGAAGAAACAAAGAGAGACCCGTTGGCAGTTGGGAGGAGATGAAGACTATTATGAGAAAGAGATTCATTCCAACACATTACTATCGGGATTTGTATCAACGGTTACAAAGTCTCGCACAAGGATCCAAGATTGTGGAAGAATACCACAAAGAGATGGAAATTGCCATGATTCGAGCAAATGTGGAGGAGGACCGAGAAGCAACCATGGCACGATTTTTACAAGGTTTAAATCAAGAAATTGCAAATGTAGTGGAGTTGCAACATTATGTGGAGCTTGAAGACATGGTGCATATGTCCATGAAAGTTGAAAGACAACTCAAAAAGAAGGGATCAAACAAGCATGGGGGGCAAAGTTATCATTCGTCAACTTGGAAATCTAGCTGGAACAAAAAAGATGATAAAGTTGAATCAAAGAAAAAGCCCGATTTTTCAAAGAATAAAGATGCAAGCTCTCCATTGGTCAAGGGAAAGGAACCCCTCCAACCTTCAAGAAATAGAGATATTAAATGCTTTAAGTGCTTGGGAAGGGGACATATCGCATCACAATGCCCAAACAAAAGAATTATGATTTTGAAAGAAAATGGTGACATCGAGACTGAGAGTGAGTCCGAAGATGATAGTGTCTTGCCCCCATTATTGGAAAGTGATGCAGAAGAGTATCCGTTGAAGGTGAAGCCCTTGTCACTAGGCGTGCTCTAAATGTGCAAGTGAAAGAAGATAATGAAGAACAACGAGACAACATATTTCATACCCGTTGCCACATCAAAGACAAGGTATGTAGTATGATTATAGATGGGGGAAGTTGCACTAATGTAGCTAGTACTATTTTGGTTGAGAAATTATGCTTACCTACCACTAAGCATCCTAGACCTTATAAACTACAATGGTTGAATGATTGCGGGGAAGTCAAGGTCAACAAGCAAGTGTTGGTTTCATTTTCCATTGGTAGATATCATGATGAGATACTTTGTGATGTAGTGCCAATGCATGCAAGTCATTTACTTTTAGGTAGACCATGGCAATTTGATAGGAAGGTCATGCATGATGGGTTTAAAAATAAGTATTCTTTTATGATGCATGGTAAACATGTAACTCTTGTACCATTGACTCCTAAGCAAGTATATGAAGATCAATTGAGGATCAAAAATGAGAGTGAAAAAAGAAAAGAGTGTGAGAAAAAAGAAAATGAGAAAAGGAAAAAGAATGGAAAAGAAAAAGAGTGTGAGAAAAGAAAAGGTGAGGATGAGATGAGTGGAAAAAAGAATGAAAGGGGAAAAGAAATTCAAGAGCAAGAGAGTAAAAAAGGGAGCTTTTATGCAAAAGAAAGAGAGGTTAAGAGAGCGTTTTATGCTTCACAGCCAATGATTCAAGGAGGACGATTTTGACACTAACGATCTTAACCCTACTTTGCCAAGTGTTGTTAAATCTCTTTTGCAGGAATTTGATGATGTATTTCCTGATGAGGTTCCTGATGGATTGCCACCACTTAGAGGAATAGAGCACCAAATTGATTTCATCCCTGGAGCCACAATTCCTAATCGGCCAGCCTATAGGTGTAACCCTGCTGAGATAAAAGAACTTCAAAGGCAAGTTGAAGAGTTGATGAAAAAAGGGTATGTCCGAGAAAGTTTGAGTCCATGTGTTGTCCCCGTTTTGCTAGTACCTAAGAAGGATGGAACTTGGAGAATGTGCGTTGATTGTAGAGCTATCAACAAGATTACGGTAAAGTATCGTCATCCTATTCCTAGATTAGATGATATGCTAGATGAACTACATGGCTCTTGCATTTTCTCTAAAATTGATTTGAAGTCGGGCTATCATCAAATTCGCATGCATGAGGGAGACGAATGGAAAACTGCATTTAAGACTAGGTATGGTTTGTACGAATGGTTAGTCATGTCATTTGGGCTTACTAATGCACCTAGTACTTTCATGAGGTTAATGAACCATATTTTGCGTGCTTTTATTGGAAATTTTATCGTAGTATATTTTGATGACATCTTGATTTATAGCAAAAATTTACAGGAGCATTTACAACATTTACAAAATGTTCTAATTGTTTTGCGAAATGAAAAGTTGTATGCTAACCTTCAAAAATGTTCTTTTTGCACTAATCAGATTGAGTTTCTTGGTTATATTGTTAGTGCTAAGGGAATAGCAGTTGATGAGAAGAAGGTTAAGGCTATTCGTGAATGGCCAACACCAAAAACAATAACTGAGGTACGTAGCTTCCATGGTTTGGCAAGTTTCTACAGAAGGTTTGTTAAGAATTTTAGCACTTTAGCTGCACCCTTGACCGAAATTGTTAAAAAGAATGTTGGATTTCATTGGGATAGTGAACAAGATTCAGCCTTCAACTCACTTAAGGAGAAATTAAGTTCTGCACCATTACTTGTGTTACCTAACATTGCTAAAACTTTTGAAATTGAGTGTAATGCATCAGGAATAGGTGTTGGAGTTATGCTAATACAAGAAGGTCGGCCCCTTGCTTATTTTAGTGAGAAATTAAGTGAGGCAGCTTTGAACTATCCCACTTATGACAAAGAGATGTATGCTTTGGTGAAGGCTTTAGAGACTTGGCAGCATTACTTGTGACCTAAAGAGTTTGTCATTCACACTGATCATGACTCATTGAAGCACTTGAAGAGCCAAAGTAAGTTGAATAGACGTCATGCGAAATGGGTGGAGTTCATTGAATCATTTCCTTATGTGATCAAGTATAAACGAGGTATGGAAAATACTGTTGCAGATGCTTTATCTCGAAGGTATACCTTGCTCTCTACTTTGAACACTAAATTGTTAGGATTTGAATGCATTAAAGATCTATATTCTAAGGATCCTGACTTTGGAAATGTATTTGAAGTTTGTGAGCATGCTGCATTTGGGAAGTTTTATAGGCATGAGGGATTTCTATTTAGAGTTAATAGGTTATGTGTGCCTAACTGTTCATTGAGGGAATTATTAGTCCAAGAAGCCCATGGTGGGGGACTAATGGGACATTTTGGAGTGAGAAAAACACTAGATGTTTTGTTGGAGCATTTCTTTTGGCCACATATGAAAGGAGATGTTGTAAAATTTTGTGAGAAGTGTATCACATGTAGGCAAGCAAAATCTAAATCTTTACCTCATGGGTTGTATACACCTCTACCAATTCCTAGTGAACCTTGGGTTGATATTTCTATGGATTTTATTGTAGGTTTACCAAGGTCAAAACGAGGTATGGATTCTATTTTTGTGGTCGTAGACAGATTTTCCAAAATGGCTCATTTTATTTCTTGTAGGAAAATAGATGATGCTAACCATATTGCTGAACTCTTTTTTAGGGACATTGTACGACTTCATGTAGTGCCGAAAAGTATAGTTTCAGATCGTGATGCAATGTTTCTAAGTTACTTTTGGAAGATACTATGGGGCAAGTTAGGAACAAAGTTGCTGTTTTCTACAACGTGTCATCCACATATAGATGGACAAACTGAGGTAGTAAATCGAACCTTATCTACTTTATTAAGAGCTATCATTCAAAAGAATTTAAAAGGTTGGGAAGATTGTTTACCACATGTTGAATTTGCATATAATAGATCTATACATTCTGCTACTAAGTGTTCACCTTTTGAAGTGGTATATGGTTTCAATCCGCTAACTCCTTTGGATTTATCACCTTTGCCTATCTCTGAGCATGCTAGTTTGGATGGTACAAGGAAAGCTGAATTTGTGAGGCAAATGCACGAGAAAGTAAGGATGCAAATTGAAAAGAAGACTGAACAATATGCTACGCAAGCCAACAAGGGACGGAAGAAAATAATCTTTGAACCCGGTGATTGGGTTTGGGTTCACATGAGAAAGGAGAGATTTTCTGCTAAACGTCGTACTAAGTTGCATCCAAGAGGCGATGGACCATTTCAAGTCGTGGCGCGAATCAATGATAATGCCTACAAGCTTGACTTGCCGGGTGAGTATAATGTGAGTTCCACATTTAATGTTTTTGATCTCTCTCCCTTTGATGTAGGTACTCAAGATTCGAGGATGAATCCTTTTGAGGAGAGGGGGAATGATGGAGTCAAAGGAAGTGAACAAGTTGCCCAACAAACTAACGATATGGATCATGCTCAACCCACTCTAGAAGATGTTGATGATCCATTATGCATCAAAGGAGGCCCAATTACAAGAACTAAGGCTAAAAAGATGGAAGAAGCACTTAATGTGCTAATTGAAAAAGTGAAAGCTAAAGCTTCCATTGAAGAAGGTTTGACCAAGAGCAAGTCATACGGCTTAGTGAACCTAATTCAAGACTTAGATGAGCTTAACTAGTCTCCTTAGTCTCTTGTATATGTAAGAAGGGATATGTTAATTTTGTGGGTTCAATTTAGGCCCAATTTCTAGCTTTATTTGGGTTGTAATGGTGCCAAGAGCTCAATAGGCCTATGTAGTCTACATAGGCCTCTACTAAATGGGCTTCCTTTTGGCCTTTTAGGGTTTTTAGGTCACCCTATAGCTATAAATTAAGGGGGTGGCGGCCACAACATGTAACTTTTGGCTTATTCAATCTACTACATGGTGAGGCTCTCACTTGTTGGTTCTTCATTGAACTAGAACTTATCAAGGCATCCCCTTGTGGCGTTCAAGACTTATCAACCTCCATCCCAAGGTTGTGGCGTCTATCTTCTTCTTCTTCTATACCAAGGTTCGTGCTTCCTTAAGCATTGGGTCGAGGTTTCTTCCTTTCATTCTCCATCTTTTCGATTTAGACTATCTTTCTCTCTTTCTTCCATTTGTTGTGTGTTCTTGAGACTTCTTCTCTTTGGGTTCGCATCATGCATGAACAGTAAAACTATGATCCACTAATGACAATCCAACTACAAAAGCAACTGAACAAGAACTAAATCCAACTCATATTCAAATTCAAACATATTTGGGAATTGGGCAAACACAAATAGGAACAACAAATAACATGGGCAATTCAATGAATCGAAGGCTGCTTACAAATCGAGCTAGGGCAACCCTAACTCGTTCTGATCCAAAATCGTAGTGAAGACACTAGGATGAAGGAGATCTGATCGGATATGATATGTTGTGGAAGAAGGCTGGGGTAGATGGTTGAATGATGGTCGGAAGAAGGAGAGCCCCATGACTTGATCCGGTGGTGAAGGAAATGGAAGAGTGGTCGGCGGTGGAAGTTCCTCTGTTCTGCGCACCCCTTCTCCATCGTATGCCACGATCCCAGATTTATGGTAGATGGAAGGTGACTGATCGGAGGAGAGGTGGATTTCAGGAGGAAGGGAAACTCCTTCATCTCCCGCGGTGAATTGCGACTGGCGATGAAGGATCGAAGGAGACACTCCGTCGCGCGCTTTGTTTCTATTCTTTGTCAAAATCACGATCCTAGTTACTGTAGCTTCTAAGGGAATTTAAATTTGATCTCAGATTTGGGTGGACGCCCGAGATCTTTCAATATGTTGATTAACGTTTAATCAACTCAGATCTGGATCAAAAGCTTCAGATCTTAATCAATGGTGACGATCTATTTCTCCTTGGCTTGGATGGACTAGATCTTTTACGGATGGCTCAAATCTCTCAGATCTTGGATGAACGGTCCAAATTGCTCTAAAGCTTGATCTCCTAGTTTAAACCCAAATCTGAGCCCAAATTTGGTCCACTCTGACTCGAGTCCTCGATCCTTTGATGCCTACAAAGAATATATCCAAATATTAGTATCAAGTAAATTAAAGATAAATTGCAATTGAGTCCAAAAATAAATATAATTCATGAAATGAGATATAAACATAAAATTAACATATGAGAAGATTAAAAGGTATTCATATATAAGTCAAAATATATTGACAAAATGATGGTTATCAATTCCCTCACACTTTCTTGCACATCTCGGGCAAGCAAACAAATCTAACAAATAAACTAAAAATCATCTCCCTAATTCCTCTAGCAATACTAAGAAGATCATAAAAGATAATTAAATAGGACCATCAAATTTAGAAGGATCAAAACATTCTCTCGGGTCAAGGTGGACTGTCAAGAGGGGGTGAATTGTCGTTGTAAAATAAAAATCAATCTTTTGTGCAGTCTCACAAAGAATTCAGATTAGTTGTAAAAATCAGTTAAAACAAACATAAACTAATTAAACTAATAAAAGACTAAGACACAGAGATTTACTTGGTTGCAACGTAGGTGGTTACTAACCCAAGATGACTGAAGCACACTATTAAAATCTCCTTCTGGCGGAGATGCCTTTAACAGACTTTGAAGCACAAGACAGAAGAAAACTAATAACTGAATTGTTTGCAATTGATGGATGATTGGAAATTGTGCTCTAGGGGTCGATTTATAGCTCTGGTCAAAGTTATGTTGGAAATTCTAGGCCGCAAAAACCGCTTTTTGCGTTGCGGAAACCCCAGAAGTTCGGCCACGGATCCGTGCGAACATAAAATTAAATTACGAGTACGAGTTTAATCTACATTAGATCTACATGATAAGAATCATTACCCTTGACGCGTAGCCCTTCGCTTTCCCGCTTGTCCAAAAGGCCGCCGGATCTCTTAGAGTATCAAAGCAAACACTCCTCTATACGTATCCACGCGAACAAATGAAGATGGATCAAAAGCTTAGGTGTGCTAGCACCCTATAGCTTTCGGCCAAGAGGAGAGGTCGAAGAAGCACTCCCACCAAAAATCAAGAGAGAAGAAGAAAAGCCTCACCCACCAAAATGAAACAAAACATAGGTTTTGTTCCCACATGGTGGCCGGCCACTTAATGGCCATTAATGGCCATTAGGTGGCCGGCCATAATGGCTATTAAGTGCCATTAGGTGGCCTTCCATATCCCCTTTCAATTTGAATTCGAAATTCAAATGGGGGGAAAACCAAGTCATCACTTGGTCAAACAAAGGTGAGGTGGGTTTTGGTCAAGTCAAACTTGCCTTTTATGGACTTTCCATAAATAGTCAAGTCAAACTTGACTCCATTTCTTCTCCCATGTCAAGTCTAACTTGAAGTGGAACCAAGTCAAGTCAAACTTGATTTGGATTTAGGTCAAGTCAAACTTGCCTTTTATGGACTTTTCATATTTAGCCAAGTCAAACTTGACTTCACTTCTTCTCCCATGTCAAGTCTAACTTGAAGTGGAACCAAGTCAAGTCAAACTTGATTTGGATTTAGGTCAAGTCAAACTTGCCTTTTATAGACTTTCCATATTTAGCCAAGTCAAACTTGACTTCAATTTTTCTCCATCTATTTGTTCTTTGCGTGTGACCCTATAGGTTCTTGTAACGTTGGCAATGCTTCTAACCTCTTAGAAACATAAGCAATGAGCGGTATCTAGCAACACATCATTGCTACCCAAGTTACAAGAATGTTGAGATCCAACATCACCTTGTGACTAATAATTGTGACTCTCACAATATATGATAATGTCCCTCTATCCTTGATATCTAGATTGACTCAATTGAGGCATAGACCGTGTCATCCTCGAGTCAATCTATATCTTGAACTCCAAGTAGACTCACACTAATCAAGTGAGCTCAATATCTCATATTGACTCACTTGGGCATGGCCATGCACTTTGTGGTCTCACTCTATCAAGAATACGATATCGCTCCCGTCATATAGGAGGGATAGATCCCATCTACATCACTCACATCCCTCTCCATAATTTGTTACATACCCAGTAATCGCCTTTATAGTCCACCCATTTACGGGTGACGTTTGACGAAGCCAAAGTACGCAACTCCTTATGTAGGAATCCATGGTGACTTCAGGTCCAAGGACTAATAGTCATACTAATAGCCACATGAGAAAGTATATGACACTCATATAACGATCCATGATACTTTCTCATGGTGGGTCATTCAGTATACATTCTCCAATGCATACCCATATGTCAACTTGATATCTCTATATCTATGACTTGTGAATAAGTCATCATGTTGACCTACATGCTAGCTCTACTATTAACATTGTCCTGAATTTAATACTGACTAAATTATTTAGATATTGTTCTCTATATCATTCACTATCGATTCAACCATCGATTGATATAGAAAAACTTCTACTCAGGACATTATTATACTTAGCTAATTGCAAAATACACTAATATAATAAAAAACATCCTTATTATACATAAATATATACAAATTAGTCATACAATCATACATGATCGGCTCTAGGTTCACACAATTATCCGTTTGATGACGTGACACTTATAGGGTGCCCGAGTGCTCTTGAGCGCCTGACATGTGGCTTTGTACTTATCCAACGTGCAACGTTCGCAAACAGCTAAAATAGCCTCTCGGGCGCCTGTTGGCTCACGGGCGCCGAGTGCTCGGGCGCCTAGTGCTCGAGCGCCTGAGAGCCCAGGCGCCCGTAAGCTTCTGGGCGCCCGAGAGTGGCCTTTTTGGTCAGCAACCGTTGACCACTCTCCAGCCTGACTTCCGTTCTTCTTGGGTGATCTCTGGCCAACCGAGTTAGGCTCATCCGAACTCGACTTCGGCCTTTCGCCCCTCGAGCGTCCTTGCTTCCGGCTTCTCGTCCCTCGGACGTCGTGCACATCCTTCCCGCTCCACCGGTAGACTCTTTCGCAGTTTTCGTGTCCCTACAACTGCCACATCAGCAAACGGATAATTCCTACCAGTTCTATAAATAGACCCCTGAAGCTCAGTTTCAATCATCAAATGCATTCCAAGCTTTAGCAAACAAGTTTAGTGTAATTCTTCTTTCTTTCTGAGCTTTCCACGTGGTAATGGCATGAGGGAGGGACCCGAGCTACGACGCTATTTAAGACGTTAACCGAGTTCCATTGGCATTGGCTTAGTCAAGTCTGCAGTTGATGAATGCCGACCCGAGACTCGTGTTCAAGGAGTTTCGGAATGGAACTCACGGGCACCGAACTCAGAGGGTAGCGGTAGGCATTCAAGGCTGAGCATCCCTACTTATTCCCCCCTACTCCTAAGATGGGATGGGACGCATCTACTTCCCCCGCCTCCTACCTAAGATGGGACCACTGGCATGGGTTTAAGCCTAAGCCCTATCACGGGTTTGGTTCCTTGCCTTTCATTCCACTACTGGCCTATAGACCCGCGTTCAACGAGTTCCATTGGCTCGTTTAAGTCTTCGAACCTCGCATTCATAACATAAGAGCTTCTTCCCCCTGCTCCACACCTCGTTGGGAGTTTCCGAGTAATGGCTGGCGAGACCGATCTGATTACTCTTTACCCACCCTCTGCCCTCTTTGGACGTCGTATTGGATTCACTGAATTGAGGAGAATCAAGCTATATTCAGCCTTGGATTAGCAACCTCCCCAGTTGCAAACCAAATAAATCCGGTTGCCTCTTTATTTATTGTTTGCTTTTATTTATTTACGATATTTGTGTTCTAACTAATATCTTTAATAAGTTCAAATAAAAGATTGAGTTTTCTTTTGAGGGGCAATTCACCCCCCCCCCTCTTGCCGACCTTCGATCACCCTCACGAAGCTTGTTAAAAGCATCAACATATCACTCTTTGCCCGACCGAACTACTTCAAGCCTCCACTGTCTCATGCCCCTTCGATCAGTGGAGAATGGATATTGTGGGTCCCTTCCCGATCGGACCTCAGCAGAAGAAGTTCCTTTTAATATTGGTTGACTACTTCTCCAAATGGGTCGAGGTTGAGCCGCTAGCGCACATCACTGAGGCTGCCGTGATGAAGATCGTATTGAAGAATATAGTCTGCAGATATGACATTCCTTATAAGTTAGTGTCGGATAATGATAGACAGTTTGCAGGGCACAAGCTCAGAGAGTGGTGTAAAGGACTAGGTATTCACCAAGCTTTCACTTTAGTCGCATATCCCCAAGGCAACGGCCAAGCAGAAGTGGTCAACCAAGAGATTATTAGAGGGCTCAAGATAAAGCTGGACCATGTCGAAGGCAATTGGGTGAAGAACTCCTAAGCATACTATGGTCATACGTACTACTCCCAAAGAAGGGACCGGTCAAAGTCCTTTCAATTTAGTGTATGGAGCAGAAGAGATGATTCCGGTGGAGATAGGCGATGAGTCATTCTGGCGGCAATACTACAATAAAGAAGATAATGATCAGGAGCGGCTAATCGACCTGGATCTGGTAACAGAAGTGCGGAACAAAGCAGCTACCCGACTAGTTACATATCAGCAGCGTATGTAGCAGGTGTACAATCGCCGAGTGATCACCCGGACTTTCTAGTCGGGGATAAGGTCTGGAAAAGAATCAAGCTAGTCAGCGACCCTGGAAAGCTTGAGCCTCAATGGAGTGGACCTTACATCGTCGTCAAAAAACTCACCGGAGGTAGCTATTATCTATAGGACGCTGAATGCAAATGGCTGGAGAGGCCATGACATGCAAATCACCTCCAGCCATATCATACTCGGTGAGCCATGTGAGCAATACATGTATTTTGTATGTGTATTTGTACTTATTTGTAGTTTTAAGTAATTAAAGAAACAAAGGAAATGTCTCATCAAGACCCAATGCAAGAGCTCGAAGCCCCTACCATCTTGTGGTGCCGAGGATGCCCGGGATGAGTAGACCTGGCCGTGGTGCTGAGGATGCCTGGCCAGGAGCAGGCGAAGATCTTACCATCTCGTGGTGCCGAGGATGCCCGACCAGGAGTAGCCTAACCCCCTACCATCCCGTGGTGCCGAGGATGCCCGAGATGTGTAGACCTGATCGTGGTATTGAGGATGCCCGACCAGGAGTAGCCTAAGCCCCTACCATCCCATGGTGCCGAGGATGCCTGGGATGAGTAGACCTGGCCGTGGTGCTGAGGATGCTCGGCCAGGAGCATGCAATGATCTTACCATCTCATGGTGCCAAGGATGCCCGAGATGTGTAGACTTGGTCGTGGTGCCGAGGATGTCCAACCAGGAGTAGCCTAAGCCCCTACCATCCCGTGGTGCCGAGGATGCCCGGGATGAGTATACCTGGCCGTGGTGATGAGGATGTCCGGCCAGGAGCAGGCAAAGATCTTACCATCTCGTGGTGCCAAGAATGCCCAAGATGGTAGACCTAGTTGTGGTGCCGAGGATGCCTAACCAAGAGTAGCCTAAGACTTTACCATCTTGTGGTGTCGAAGATGTTTGAGATGAGTAGACCTGGCCGTGGTGCCGAAGATGCCCTACCGGGTGCAGCCCAGGTCCCTACCATCTTGGGGCACCGAAGATGCCCGAGATGTTGAAGAAGCTGAGTCCTATCCTTGGCAACACAGGCAAATAACAGCCCATCAAAGCCTTGTCTCCTCCTCAACATTAGAACTCACGCGTGTAAAGGGGTCTATAAGGAGAGGGGGCGAGGAGAAATACACAACATATAGGCAATGCATGAGATATGAAACAAGAAGATAAAAAGAAAGTAAAGCAGAAGATAAATATATTTCATTTCAGAATCAGAGATTACATTTGATATACATTCAAGAAGGTACAGAAGGTAAAAAGAAAAGTGATAAAGAAGACAAAAATGTTTCATTCAGAATCAGAGAGTACATTTGGAGTATATTCAGAAACAAAAATAAAATACAAAATACAAAAGAAGAAAGAAAAAAAGACCAAGCGTTACAACTCCTTCTCCTCGAGCGGTAGCTCCTCCCATGCCCGACCGACACTGAGGAAGCTCAGGACAACATCCGTCTTTAACACCTCAGCTCGCGAAGTTGCTGGGCTGCCCGTTGATGCCCTGCTTTAGTTGCCGTAGCACTTGGCGGGCCAAGATGTCGCCAAATTCCTCAGACTAGAAGAATTTGGCCTTGAATGTCGCCTCTGCCTCCACCTGCCGAGACTCCTCGTCAGTCTTGTATGTTGTCAATTCTTCTGCGGCTTGGTCCCAGATAGTCTTCAGCTCCGCCAATTCGGAGGAAAGATGATCCTGAACCACCTAGGCCTAGTCGAGCTGCTCTGAGATTGTCCGGAGTTGCGACTTGGCCCACTCCAAGTCTTCATGCAGGAGTCGGACGTCCTCCGACAACTTCGCCTCCCATTCTTCGAAGCATCCTTTCTCTTGATCTAAATGGCTCACCTCCTCAGTAAGGGTTGTTGCCAGCTCTGATAATAGGTGCTCCCGGTGGCGAACGCTGTGCAGGGAGAACTCGGAGGCCAGCAGGGAGTCCAAGTAATGATTAACTCGTAGACCCCTGCTGATCTCTGCCTGCATCAAACCTTCCTCACGAGCCCGAAAAACCTCCGCCTCTAGTGCATCTACTTGTTGGCGTAGGGCATCGGTTTCCTGCTCGGAGGATAGGCGGCCACCCAGGAGAAGGCAGTCGGACGTGGCCTGCCACAACAAATAATAAAAGTTAGAAGAGAAAATGATTGTAAGGGGAAAACACAAGATGTTTACCTTGAGGAGTGACTCGTGTAGACTAGCGATTAACCCCGCTGGCATGCCTGCGGTCCTCCCTCTAGTGGCTTCGCGGTTCCTCGAAGAAGGTCCGCCAGATGCGCCTTCGGAGTGGCATAGAGAGAGGGGTTGCACACTGGGTGCTTCGGGGGCACTCTGGAGGGGCCCGGGATGTCCTCCTCAGTGCTAGACGCTCCCATGGAAGAATGACCCTTGGCCGGGGGCTCCTTCAGCTCCACTGGCCAAGGGCCCAGAGAGGCTTCCTTCTCCGCTGCCCGGACCTTCCAGTGCAGATACGCGCTCATCAGGCGATGCTCTGCGAATCCTGCCCGCTTGCCCTTAGCATCGTCATGTGAGTCGGCAGGGGCGACGACTGCGACATAGTGCTCTGACGAGGAGGGCACCCGTCGATGGTACTTCGTGAGTGGGATGGTATCCTCCTCCTCCGTGATCATGGGAGGCATCGGAGGTGAGCGGGGTCTCCTCTTTCGAGGGGCAGGGGGAATTGGTCGTCTCTCCCTATCGTCCTCCCAAGGCAAGACAAGCCGCCTTCACCTCGTCTTTCCAGTCGGCTCTATCGCCGACGGAAGAACCTAAGTGTAGGTTCTTCAGCATCACCTCGTCTTTCCAGGCAGCTCCTGCGTCTGCTCTGAGTCTTCAGCATGGTCGGCCACCGAGGCGGGGGGAGCTGGAGGAGGTGCGAGGGCTTGTTCGTCGGCTAGCTCCCATTTAAGGAGCTTGCTCATAGCCCAGGATAGCATGACATTCTCTACAACACAGAAATAATAAAATATCAGTTAGAATCGACAAGTGTTTAACAAAATATTGAACTTACTGAGGCTATGGCTAAGGTTGGTGGCTTTGGAGCTAAGCCTAACCCGATATAGGAGTTCTTCACACTGTACCAAGTTGGAGCCGTGGAACTCCATTCCGGCTAAGAAGTTTCTGGCTCGCTGGTACCCCCTGGTCCTACTGAAAGTCGCCCAGTTCGGAAGAGGGGTAGATCTTCTCTCCATCGAATTGGGCAGAAAGTATGTTCAGGAAGCCTAATAAAGAAAAAGCGCTCCTTCCACCCCTTATGGGAGGAAGGAAGGCTTCCTATAAACTTATGGTCGGGGCGAGCGATAAAGTTGAATGCCCCTTTGGAGGCCAAGTTTGGGAGGAAGAAGAAATGAAAGAAGCGAGGGGTCAAAGATATATTGAAAAGTTTGAAAAAGATAAACGCCCCACCCATCTGAGTTGGGAGCCATATGGTGCAAGCGAATAGCAAAGTACTCAGATATGGCCATGAAAAAGGGAGAAAGAGGAAAATGGAGGTCAAACTCTACCTGCCCTAAGAAAAAGATGAAAACCTCTAAGGGAGGTTCTACTGGAGATTGGTCTATCCTAGGGACCTCAACATCCAACTCTGCGGAATACCACAGGCCTCGCAGGCGACTCTCAGGGTGGCGGACTTAATCTTAGACGAAGTGGCCTCGTACCACTCCGAATGATAAACCCTTTCCTCTTCTGGCCTCCCGTTCGTACCCTGGTCTGTCTTCCACTTTCTCTCCTTGCCCATGACTTCGGATGAAAGAAGGAGAAGAAGATAGAAGATGAATGGGACTTACGCGTGAAGAAGAAGCCCTAGCGAAAGGAAACTATAGTAGGCAGAAGTGGATGCACAAGCTCTGATAGTTGACGGTGCAAGAAGACGGAGGGCCATTTTTGCCTTCCCCTTTTATAGGAAAGGAGCCATTCTCGTGCAGGAATAGAGGCGCGACGCGTGGATGGCGATAACTATAAATCTCGAGGTGTCGCCGTTCATTATGGTCGTTGGTTGGTATGACCCTACTGAGCATATCAGGGGGAAATCACATAGAAATGACCTTGTCACATGGTAGTATTATATTCGCTGTAACGCTCCCTCGCCATTAAGATACCCCATGCGCTCTTAATGGGTGATGGACAGCCATCATTATCGGGCCTCGGAACTCGCAAAGACTCTTAGATTAATTTATTGGATTAATTAAAAGGACCGCCTCAGACCAAGGGACGAATGTTTCGATTCCTAGGACCCGACAAGTCATCAAGAGAGGAGTAATGGTAATATGGGCTCCGCAGATACTTTGCCTCCCCTCATCGTGCCACCAGCCTAATCAGTCAGTCACACTTCATTCGATTAGATTTGAAGGGGGGACTTGTGATGGGGATGAGCCTCCCGGGGTGGACACATGGCACGAGGAAGCTACGTGGCAGGGCCCGCCGAACCAGTGCCCCGAGGTCAGATCGGGAATCGGGCTCCCGAGACTATCTTGAGAAAATGGAGGAAGACCCCGAGGTTAGCTCAGGAGATGAGACTCTGAGATTGACTTGGGAGAGTGGAGCCCAAAGGTCAACATAGGGATCAAAAAACTCGACTTCAAGTATCCGTTCCTCCTTCCATAACAGGAAAATCATCAAGTAATCATTGATCACAACGCACGGTAATTAAGGCCTTAATGATCACAGTGGTCGTTACCAAAAGAGAGAATATCTATCAAGTAACCGATGATTAAGAATGTGGAGGAGAACGTCGCGACACGTGTGATAAAGACCTCAGGTATATAAAATGCCTCGGCATCCAAGTAAAGGGGTAAGCTATCCAAAATGATAGCAAACATGATTCCTCGTTGTCCACCGAAAAAGAGAGAGTTCAGACTTGACCGTCAGAGAGGGCTCCACCGAAAAATCTTTCGGTGCATCTCCTTTAACGCTCATGTTAATCCGCAGGGTGTGGGCATCCTCTCCCCGTTATCACCGCCGTGGGTTGCACATTGGTGACTCATCATCCCCGTCGTTCGCTTCCGGAATAATGAACATAATTTTTTTCGGGTCAAGGTGGACCGGCAAGAGGGGGTGAATTGCCGCTGTAAAAATAAAAAATAATCTTTTGTGCGGTCTCACAAAGAATATAGATTAGTTACAAAAATTAGTGAAAATAAACATAAACAAATAAAAGGCTAAGATACAGAGATTTACTTGGTTGCAACCTAGGTGGTTGCTAATCCAAGATGACTGAAACACACTATCAAAATCTCCTTCTGGCAGAGAAGCCTTTTACAGACGTTGAAGCACAAGACAGAAGAAAACTAATAACTGAGTTGTTTGCAGTTCATGGATGTTTGGAAACTTAGCTCTAGAGGCCTATTTAGAGCCCCGGTCAAAGTTATCCGTTTGCTAACGTGGCACATATAGGGCGCCCGAGTGCTCTTGGGTACCTGACACGTGGATTAACTCTTATCCAACGCGAAATGTTCACAAATGGCTAAACATAGCCTCTCGGGCGCCTGATAGCAAAGGGGCACCCGAGTGCTTGGGCGCCTAGTGGACAAGTGCCCGACAGCCCAGGCGCCCGTATGCTCACGAACGCCCGACAGTGGCTATTTTGGTCAACAACCACTAACCATTCTCCATCCTGTCTTCTGGCCTTCTTGGGTGATTTCTGGCCAATCGGATTAGGCTCACCCGAACTCGACTCCGACCTTTCGCCCCTCGAGCGTCCTTCCTTCCGGCTTCTCGTCCCTCGGACATCGCGCACGTCTTTCTCGCTCCACCGATGTCCTCTTCTGCAGTTTCTGCATCCCTCGGATGCACCAAGCCCGTCGGCTCACTTCCCCATGCAATCCTTCTCATCCATTGCATCTTACACTCGACTTCCTACGCTCCTAAGTTCCTGTACACTTAGACATAGGGATTAAAACAACAGGACCTAACTTAAATTGGTTAACCACATCAATACCAACCTGGGGTACTTACAATCTCCCCCTTTTTGATGTGCATCAATTCGAGTTAAGTTAGGGTAAACATAATAATAATAAAAATATGAATAAATCTATAACAGTGTAAGCGCCAAAAAAAATAATTAGAGTCTACCCCTTAACTTAACACTACTTCTCCCCCTTTGATCACATTAAAAACTTAAAATGTTAAGAGAAAATATTTTTAAAACAATAAATATTTTTTAAAAAAATTGAAAATATTTTTGTAGATGAAACACTACTTTAAAAAACTTTACATTAATTTTCCTACAAGTAATTATCCAAAAAAAACAAGATAAAACATTAATTGCCAAAATTAATTTACTCAAAAGAAAAATCAACAGTTTAAAATATATTTAGGAACCCAAAACAAATTTTTACCAACATGGTTTATTAAAAACATAGATGTGACATCTGATTTGGAAATTTTTACAATTTGGCCCCTATGATTTTTAATATACCAGTTTAGATTATCAGGATAACTATCTTTCTTTTGTCGTAAACATGCAATATCAACTTCTAATTTTTCAACTAAATTTCTCAAATTAACAATATTATTTTTTAGTTTATCAGAACCATCAGATGAACATGCATTAGTCAATTTCATTTTTTAACTTTTGATTTTCTTTTTCTAATTTTAGTTTAGCTTTAAGCATTGCTTTTATATCAGAGTATAGTTGATCATAAGGAAGGAAACATACCTCACTTACCGGGTCGCTTTTGAAAAGTGGGACTCCCTCTTCGTCGCTACCTTCCTCTGACGTAGCTCCCCCTTCTTCAGTGGTTTCCTCTTGATGATTTGCCATCAGCACAAGTCCGGCGTATTCTTCGGCTTCTGATTCATCGGACGAGGTCTCGTCCTAGGTGGCTTTCAGCGTCTCTTCTTCTTTGGCTGGCTCTTCAGTTTGGGACACTAGTCTTTTAGATGACTCTCCTCTTTACAGTTATAGCATCGGACTGTATGCTTCTTCGAAGATCGTCTTTTACCATGAGACTTAGAATATTTAATAGCTCTTTTACCATCTCCGCCGTATTTTCGTCGTCTGTTGATGACTCCTCTATTGGTGCAATCTACCCAAGTTTGATCGGGTATATAATGATTTTTGATGTATGTCAATATGATTAAGTTAAGTTTTCATGTTGGTTTGATGTGTGTGGTTGAGTCTTGCAGGACTTGGTGAACCACACATGAGGAACAATGGAGTGAAGCATCCGAGGGACGAGAGCCGAGGAAGAGGAGTTCAAAGGGAAAGCCGAGGAAGTAGACTTCAAAGGCACATGCGAAGGATGACATGGAGACAAGACACGGGCTTGTGTACACATCCGAGGGACAATAGTCGAAGGAAGAGAACATGAAGGGGCAAGCCAAGGAAGTGGACTTTAAGTCATACGCAAAGGATGGACTCCGAAGAGGTTGAGAGTGAGTTTGTAAGCTAGGCAGTCGACTGGCAAGGGAAGCAGTCGACTGGTAGCATTGAGAGAAAACTCACAGAAAGATCAGTCGACTGGTCCGTGAACAAGTCGACTAGTCTGCTTAAAATAGAGTCATTGGCTGGACACCAGTCGATTGGTCCTGGTGGCAGTTGACTGGTGTCGAGGCTGAGCTGTTTTGTTAACAGCTCTCTCTTCTATTTAAGAAGAGGCTTTGGGGCATGAAGAGGTTACGAATTGTGATTGAAAAATCCTCTTCTAAGTGTCCAAAGCTTCCAAAGACTATTCTCTTCCTTATACTCTTAGTCTCATCTTGTAAAAGAGGAAGAGATCATCTTGTAAGGGTTTCTCCACCTTCAAGCTTGATTGAAAAGGAGAAGAGCATAGTGAAGCTTGATTATGTAAGTTCCTTGGATTAGTCACCTCAAGGAGGTGGAGACCAAGGAGTTAGCATTGTCTTAATTCTTAATTGCTTTTGGCTATCTTTCTCTTCATTGGCTAACATTTTGTAGGCATTATTCAAGAAAAGTTATTCACTCCCCATCTAGCTAGATGCAAATGGTCGCAACATCCTCCACTACCTAGTTTCTTCTCACGTTTAGAGCGATGTTATCCATTTTCCTGTTCTTCCCTACACACCGAGATTCATGAAGCTCTAAAACCGAAAACAGTTGTTCTAGACTACTTTCCTCGAGATCTTTTGAAATAAAGTATGCGTCAATTATTGAGGTCCAATCTAGGGTTCTCAGGAAAGCATTTAGTGTGTACCGTTGAGAGTCGTGACTTAATAGCTTTTTTCTGAGATTCTCAAGGCTCATGATTAGTTCCTTTACCTTGCGCGCCAGTTTTGCCTCCGAGGTGCCTTCGTGCAATTTCAGGATTTTTTTTTCCAAAGTTACTTTGCAGAGTCGTACTTCCTGATCCAATTGACATCTTGTTCGGGGAGGACGGTCAGCAAATGGAATTCCGCCTTTCCATTTGCTATTGCGTCAGCTTGCTCCTTTTTGTTCCAGGAGTCAGGTTCCTTGATTTTTCCTTCGCTGTCTTTTGGAGCTGAAAAACTATTTTTCATTGTTAATAATAATTCATAATCAGTAGTAAAAAATACCTTATTTTTCTTTTCCATGCTCCGAGCTCCCCTTCAAACTTCGATGGGTAGATCACTGGTCCAACCATTCTTTAAAATTTGCTGCAGTTGGCGATTAGTCCTTCTACGACGTCCTGGCTCTGATACCACTTGTCGGGTCGTGGTGGACCGGCAAGAGGGGGGTGAATTGCCGCTGTAAAATAAAAAATAATCTTTTGTGCGGTCTCATAAAGAATACAGATTAGTTGCAAAATTAGTTAAAACAAACATAAACAAATAAAAGGCTAGATGGTTGCAAATCAAAGACGACTGAAGAACATGATCAAAATCTCCTTCTGGCGGAGAAGCCTTTTACAGACGTTGAAGTACAAGATAGTAGAAAACTAATAACTGAGGTGTTTGCAGTTGATGGATGTTTGGAAACTGAGCTCTAATGGCCTATTTATAGCCCCAATCAAAGTATCTGTATGTTAAGGTGGCACTTATAGGGCGCCCGAGTGCTCTTGGGCGCCTGACACGTGGCTTAACTCTTATCCAACGCGGAATGTTCACAAATGGCTAAACATAGCCTCTCGAGCGCCTGATAGCACAGGCGCGTCTGAGTGCTCGGGTGCCTAGAGCACAGGCGCCCGTATGCTCATGGGCGCCGACAGTGGCTGTTTTGGTCAATAACCACTGACCATCTCCAACCTGTCTTCTGGTCTTCTTGGGTGATTTCTGGCCAACCAGATTTACGCTCACCCAAACCCGACTCCGGCCTTTCGCCCCTCGAGCGTCCTTCCTTCCGGCTTCTTATCCCTCAGACGTCGCGCACGTCCTTCTCGCTCCACCGGTGTACTCTTTCGCAGTTTCCGTATCCCTTGGATGCACCGAGTCTGTCAGTTCACTTCCCCATGCAATCCTTTTCGTCCACTGCAACTTACGCTCGACTTCCTGCGCTTCTAAGTTCCTGTACACTTAGACACAGGAATTAAAAACACCATGACCTAACTTAAATCGATTAGCCAAATCAAAACTAACCTGGGGTACTTACAATCTCCCCATTTTTGATGTGCATCAATCCGAGTTAAGTTAGGATAAACATATTAATAAAAAGAACATGAATAAATCTATAACAGTGTAAGCGCCAAAAAAAAAAAAAATTAGAGTCTACCCTTAACTTAACACTACTTCTCCCCCTTTGATCACATCAAAAATTCAAAAAGTTAAGGAAAAATATTTTTAACACAATAAATATTTTTTAAAAAAAATTGAAAATATTTTTGTATATGGAACACTGCTTAAAAAAACTTTACATTAATTTTCCTACAAATAATTATCCAAAAAAATAACAAGATAAAACATTATTTGCCAAAATTAATTTACTTAAAAGAAAATTCAACAGTTTGAAATATATTTTGGAACCCAAAATAAATTTTTACCAACAGGGTTTATTAAAAACATAGATGGTACATCTGATTTGGAAATTTTTATAATTTGGCCCATATAATTTTTAATATACCAATTTAGATTATCAGGATAACTATTTTTTTGTTGTAAACATGCAATATCAACTTCTAATTTTTCAACTAAATTTCTCAAATTAACAATATCATTTTTCAGTTTATCAGAACCATCAGATGAACATCCATTAGTCAATTTCATTTTAACTTTTGATTTTATTTTTCTAATTTTAGCTTAGTTTTAAACATTGTTTTTATACCAGAGTACAGTTGATCGTGAGGAAGGAAACATACCTCACTTACTGGGTGGCTTTTGAAAAGTGGGATTCCCTCTTCGTCGCTACCTTCCTCTGACGTAGCTCCCCCTTCTTCAGTGTTTTCCTCATGATGATTTGCCATCAACGCAAATCCGGCGTATTCTTCGGCTTCCGATTCATCGGACGAGATCTCATCCCAGGTGGCTTTCAGCGCCTTCTTCTTCTTTGGTTTGCTCTTTAGTTTGGGACACTAGTCTTTTAGATGACTCTCCTCTTTACAGTTATAGCATCGGACTGTATGCTTCTTCGGAGATCATCTTTTACCCTGAGACTTAGAATATTTAATAGCTCTTTTATAAAAACTTTTAAGATTTTTTACCAATCTCCGTCGTATTTTCATCGTCTGTTGATGACTCCTCCACTACCTGGTTTCTTCTCGCGTTTAGAGCGACGTTATCCGTTTTCCTATTCTTCCCTACACACCGAGATTCATGAAGCTCTAAAACCAAAAATAGTTGTTCAAGAGTACTTACCTCGAGATCTTTTGAAATAAAGTATGCGTCAATTATTGAGGTCCAATCTGGGGTTCTCAGGAAAGCATTTAGTGTGTACTGTTGAGCGTTGCGTTGATACCTTTTCTTCGAGATTCTCAAGGCTCGTGATTAGTTGATTTACCTTGGCGTGCAGTTGAGCAACTGATTGTCCATCTTCCATTCGGAGGTTGGTAAGCTGGCTTTGTAGGATGTCTCATCACGCCATTTTGCCTCCGAGGTGCCTTCGTGCAATTTCAGGATTTTTTTCCCAAAATTCCTTTGCCGAGTCATACTTTCCGATCCGATTAACATCTTGTTCGAGGAGGACGGTTAGCAAATGGAATTCTGCCTTTCCGTTTTCTATTGTGTCAACTTGCTCCTTTTTGTTCCAGGAGTCAGGTTCCTTGATTTTTCCTTTGCAGTCTTTTGGAGCTGAAAAACCATTTTCAATGTTAATAATAATTCATAATCAGTAGTAAAAAATACCTTCATTTTTCTTTTCCATGCTCCGAGCTCCCCCTCAAACATCGGCGGGTAGATCACTGGTTCAATCATTCTATAAAATTTATTGCAGTTGGCGGTTAGTCCTTCTATGGCATCCTGGCTCTGACACCACTTGTCGGGTTGAGGTGGACTGGTGAATTGCCGTTGTAAATTTAAAAAATAATCTTTTGTGTGGTCTCACAAAGAATACAGATTAGTTGCTAAAATTAGTTAAAACAAACATAAACAAATAAAAGGCTAAGAGACAGAGATTTACTTGGTTGCAACCTAGTTGGTTTCTGGCCAACCAGAGTTAGGCTCACCCGAACTCAACTCCGACCTTTGCCCCTCGAGCGTCCTTCCTGTTGGGGCATTCTATGGTCTGGAGTGACCATGTGTTTTGATGTTTGGGCAAAGGATTTAAGTTAGGTTCACCCTTGTGTTTGATATGTGTATTTGAGTGTGCAGGTTTGCAGGATACACATGGACTTAACTGGATGGCTTCGGGTCCAGTGAAGGATGGCATGGGGAGACAAGCCGTGGGCTTGCATGCATCCAAGGGACTGTGGACAAAGCAGGAACGATGAGCCGAGGGAAGCGCACTTCGAAGCATACGTGAAGGATGGCATGGGGAGGCAAGCGGTGGGCTTGCATGCATCCGAGGGACGAGAGCCGAAGTCGAAGAAGGCTTGAAGGTAACAGGTGGAGGTTGCGGGATGAAGGGTCAGCTGAGTCGTGAGGGTTCGAGTGCTGAGAGAATTATACTCGGGAAGGGAAACTCTAGGTTTAGGGGTGGACCAGTCGACTGATGCTTGGATCAGTCGACTGATCAAGTGCACAGAAAGATCAGTCGACTGATCTTGGGTGCAGTCCACTGGTGTCTGCTGAAATTCGAACGTCGGGTTACAACGTTCGAATCCAAGTGGACCAGTCGACTGGTGCTTGGACCAGTCGACTGGTGCTTAGACCAGTCGACTAGTAACGACTTTTTTCAACTATAAGCTCTATTTAAGATAGCTCGGTTTGGCTGGGAAAGGGTTGACGAAATAAGCTTGGGAAAAGCTTATTAGTCTCTAAGTGCACAGGTGTTGTGGGAGTTTATGGCGAGGTTTCTCCACCCACAAGGAGCGACAAGAGCTCGCCGAAGGACTTCCGGGGATTCATCCACCGACGGATCGAGATCGTCCACCTTACGGGCAGCCGTGGAGTAGGAGCTTTACCTCCGAACCACATAAACGGTTTGTGTTAGCATTGGTTTTAATTAATAGTTTAAGTTTTCACTTGCGCGTGCTAACACTTGTAGGAAGAAACCGGGAATCAAGTGGGTGATCGACTATTCACCCCCTCTAGCCATACGCCAAGGTCCCAACAAGTGGTATCAGAGCGAGGTTCGCTCTTGTTGGAATAACCGCCAAAAGAGCAAAGGTGCTAGAGGAAGATGGATTTGGAAGGTCCTCTCGGATGGGATACTCGGATCCCACCTCCATACGATCGAGATGACTTCGATTATTAGAGGAAGCGGTTGGAGACGTGGTTCCAAATGGATTGGGACCATTGACCGCATTGGAGGTTCCATTTGAAGCTCTAACGGACAAGAAGGGAAAACGCCTCCGACCTCAGTATTGGACCAAGGATCAAAAGGAGGAAGCAGAGGTGGATAAGGAGGTAACTAGAATTATATTAAATTTATTGCCTCCATATATTGTGTCACATGTAGGAGAATACAAGAATGCATATAAGCTATGGAGAAAGGTGATAGCTCTACATGAAAATTCGACACAAGGACAAGGAGAAGTGGAGCCCAAGGAAAAGGGGTCATTGGTCCAAGAGAAGGAGAAGACCAATCGGAAGTTGAATTAAGTTCAACATCCGAAGAGGAGGAGAAAGTGGAATCGTCGACATCCTCAAGTGAGGAAGAAATAGAAAAAGTCTCCACTTCAAGGATTGAGGGGAGGAGAGACTATCCTCAATACCGGAGCAAGAAGAAGCTTCCACCTCCACCAAATCAAAGTCAAAAGACCATATTATTTGCTTTGGGTGCAATGAAAAGGGACACTACAAGGACAAGTGCCCAGTAGGTAAAAAGGAGGTAAACCCCAAACCCAGGTTAATTTCTTTAAAATCTAACATGGGTTGTAGGGAAAAGAAGGAGAAGAGGCATATAAGGTGCTTCACGTGTGGTGAGCTAGGCATTACCACACCAAATGCTCAAGGAAAGGAGAATTCAAGAAATTAGAGCATTTGAAGAAATGGGAGAAGAAGGACAAGAAGAAGAGATCACATCAAGGGAGAGCTACAAGGGTAAGGAGGTAATCTCTAACTTTAAGCGTAATTCAAATTCCTCCATGCATGTTAGAAATAATGAAAATTATTTACCCATGCATAATTTTAGTTTTAGATATCATGATAAAAATAGGGTTAATGTTGCATTTTAAAACCCTAGGAAATTCATGCATCATGATAAACCTAAACCTTTAGACCTAAGGACTAAGACATTAATCCCAAGAAAGGGAGACATATGCCTAGGAAGGTGGGTAGGTCTAGGAATGTTCAAGGTGGACATGTTAATTCTAGGTTTGGAACCTAGAGAGGAAAATTAAGCTTTAAGGGCAAAACTTAATAAATTAGAGAAAATCCTAGATAGATTCACTATTGGATCTAAGGGTTTAGGTATGGAGTTGGGAAGTCAAAAACCCAACAATGATAGATCGGGTCTAGGATACCGATTCAAGGTCTCTAATGCTATGGAGAAGTCATATACAAGGGTGTCATATGACTATAGCAAGGGGAAGGCCAAGAATGGCAAGGGAAAGTCATTTAAAGGGAAGAAGAAGAACTTAACCAAGGACAAGTTGTCCAAAGTTAAGAAGGTTGGGGTTGTAGGGCAAAAGTCACGGGAGGTACACCGGTGTGGCCTTGTAATCATAGAAGAGTCACCTAGGGAGGTGACTGAGGCTAAGAGCTCAAAGGGGAGCTCTAGGAGCCAAGTTGGAACTCATGGTCAATGGATCTCGGGAGGATTTCTTCCGGAAGTTTAGATGAATCATGGAGTGTGCCAAAGATGAGGAGACGGATTTAAGTCTCAATCCTAGGGATTTGGCACATTGGTTTTGAGTATCGTGCATAAAATATGACATTGGGTTCATATTCGATGAAAGTTGGTCTTTGATGTATAGATGCCATGTAAACGATGCTAGGGATGCATTGTGGTTTGGTATGGGCAGAGACATCAAGAGGAGATCAAAACTAGGACTTTAGGTCAAGGTTCAATTGAACCATTTAGATAGTTTTGAGTTTTGTGTCAATCTTGGGATTTGTGATAGATACATTTTTGAATGTATTTTTTCAAGTAGACACGGGTACCACAAACCTCTTCACAAATTTGGGAATTTTTGGAGATTTATGGAATTTCTGGTGCATTTCTGAAATTGGGTCAGAAATGTTGAAAATGTAGTTTTCAGGGTACCAGTTGACTGGTGCAGGGGGCAGTCGACTAGTAACAGTGTTTTTGGAGAGAGACTAGCTACTGTATGGTTTTTCGATGAGGATCAGTCGACTGGTAACTGTCTCAGTCGATTGATATAGGTTGAAACTGTTTTTCAGCAATCAAAAAGTGTCGTAATGATGAAAAACAAGTGTATAATCTTATGGGGGGTTAATACATTTTGTTTATGATCATTAGAGGTTAAAGGACCTAATAAGAGGGAGATTGTTGGAGTCTTTTTGATGTGTGGCAAAGGGGGAGAAGTATTAGGTTTAAGTGGGAAACCAAACACTCCTTTGCACGAAATCCTCAGTCAAGGGGAGCTTAGGTAAAGGGGGAGCAGTGTTGCTCATTTATTGGCATAGGGGGAATCTTGGAGAGGTTCTTAAAAAGCCTTTGTAAGTCCAATGTAGGGGGAGCCGTGGAGAAGTTCTTAAAAAGCTTGGTTTGGTAAAAATCCTAACTCTTGGGGAAGTTAGGTGTGGGGATGCCTTGTGATAGGATCCATGCATGTTTGCTTTGCATACTCACTGGCGGTATAAGTCCAAGGTGAAGTCTTGGCAACGTAAGACAAATGGTTATTAGCATTGTATTTGCTATTTGTTTTCCCTAACTTAAACGTATTGTCAAACATCAAAAAGTGGGAGATTGTTGGGGCAATCTATGGTCCGGAGTGACCATGTGTTTTGATGTTTGGGCAAAGGGTTTAAGTTAGATTCACCCTTGTGTTTGATATATGTATTTGAGTGTGCGGGTTTGCAGGATACACATGGACATAGCTGGACGGCTTCGGGTCTGGTGAAGGATGGCATGGGGAGACGAGCTATGGGCTTGCATGCATCCAAGGGACCGTGGACAAATCAGGAACGATGAGCCGAGGGAAGCGCACTTCGATGCATATGCGAAGGATGGCATGGGGAGACGAGTCGTGGGCTTGCATGCATTCGGGGGACGAGAGCCAAAGTCGAAGAAGACTTGAAGGCAACAGGTCGAGGCTACGGGATGAAGGGTCAGCTGAGTCGTGAGGGTTCGAGTGCTGAAGGAATTGTACTCGGGAAGGGAAACCCTAGGTTTAGGGGTGGACCAGTCGACTGATGCTTGGATCAGTCGACTGATCAAGTGCACAAAAAGATCAGTCGACTAATCTTGGGTGCAGTCGACTGGTGTCGGCTGAAATTTGAACGTTAGGCTGCAACGTTCGAATCCGAGTGGACCAGTCGACTGGTGCTTGGACCAGTCGATTGGTAACGGCTTTTTCAGCTATAAGCTCTATTTAAGAGAGCTCGGTTTGGCTGGGAAAGGGTTGACGAAATAAGCTTGGGAAAATTTATTAGTAGTCTCTAAGTGCACAGTGTTGTCGGGAGTTTGTGGCGAGGTTTCTCCACCCACAAGGAGCGACAAGAGCTAGCCGGAGGTCTTCCGGGGACTCATCCACCGACGGATCGGATCATCCACCTTACGGACAGCCGTGGAGTAGGAGCTTTATCTCCGAACCACGTAAACGGTTTGTGTTAGCATTGGTTTTAATTAATAGTTTAAGTTTCCCTTGCGTGTGCTAACACTTGTAGGAAGAAACCGGGAATAAATGGGTGATCGGCTATTCACCCCCTCTAACCGTACGTCAAGGTCCCAACACTTCCTTCCGGCTTCTCATCCCTCGGTCGTCGCGCACGTCATTCTCGCTCCACCGGTGTACTCTTCCGCAGTTTCCGCATCCCTCGGATGCACCGAGCTCGTCGGCTCACTTCCATATGCAATTCTTCTCGTCCACTGCATCTTACGCTCGACTTCCTGCGCTCCTAAGTTCCTATACACTTAGACACAGGGATTAAAAACTCCAGTACCTAACTTAAATCGGTTAACCATAACAAAACCAACCTGGGGTAATTATAGTTTTATCAATTTAAAATTTGACTGCTATTCATTTTTCAAAGGCACTAAATAATTGGTTGAAAAAAAACAACAAAAAATTGTTAGCAGTAAAACATATATCGCGTAAAAATTAATCTAGTAAAGATTTAGGAACCCAAAACAAGTTCTTGTCTACGGGGTTAATTAAAAATTTCGCAGGTATATAGTTCTTGGACACTTGTCTATGTTGGCCCCTATGATTTTTAATATACCGTTTAGATTATTAGGATAACTATTTTTCTTTTGGCGTAAACATGCAATATCAAATTCTAATTTTTCAACTAAATTTCTCAAATTAACAATATTATTTTTCAGTTTATCAAAACCATTAGAAGAACATGCATTAGTCAATTTGATTTTAACTTTTGATTTTCTTTTTCTAATTTTAGATTAGCTTTAAGCATTGCTTTTATACCTGAGTACAGTTGATCATGAGGGAGAAAACATACCTCACTTACCGGGTCACTTTTGAAAAGAGGGACTCCTCCTTCATCGCTACTGTCCTCTGATATAGCTCCCCCTTTTCAGTGTTTTCCTCTTGATGATTTGCCATTAGCACAAGTCCAGCGTATTTTCGGCTTCCGATTCATCAAACGAGGTCTCGTCCCAAGTGGCTTTCAGCGCCTTCTTCTTCTTCTTTGGTTGTTTTTTAAGTTTGGGACACTGGTCTTTTAGATGACCCTCCTCTTTATAGTTATAGTATCGGACAGTACGCTTCTTCGGAGACCGTCTTTTACCCTAAGACTTAGAATATTTATTAGCCCTTTAAAAAAACTTTTAAGATTTTTTACCATCTCCATCGTATTTTCATCGTCTGTTGACGACTCCTCCACTACCTGGTTTCTTCTCGCGTTTAGAGCAACGTTATCCATTTTCCTGTGCTTCCCTACACACCGAGATTCGTGAAGCTCTAAAACCGAAAACAGTTATTCTAGAGTACTTACCTTAAGATCATTTGAAATAAAATATGCATCGATTACTGAGGTCCAATCTAAGGTTCTCGGGAAAGCATTTAGTGTGTACCGTTGAGCGTCACGACTTTATACCTTTTCTCCGAGATTCTCAAGGCTCGTGATTAGTTCCTTTACCTTGGTGTACAGTTGAGCAACTGACTATCCGTCTTCCATTCGGAGGGTGGTAAGTTGGCTTCGTAGGATGTCTCATCGTGCCAGTTTTGCTTCCGAGGTGCCTTCGTGCCATTCCAGGAACTTTTCCCAAAGTTCCTTTACCGAGTCGTACTTTCCGATTCGATTGACATCTTGTTCGGGGAGGATGGTCACTAGATGGAATTCCTTCTTTCCGTTTGCTATTGCGCCAGCTTGCTCCTTTTTGTTCCAGGAGTCAGGTTCCTTGATTTTTCCTTTGCTATTTTTTAGTGCTGAAAAATCATTTTTTATTGTTAATAATAATTCATAATCAGTAGTAAAAAATACCTTCATTTTCTTTTCCATGCTCTGAGCTCCCCCTCAAACTTAGGTGGGTAGATCATTGGTCCAACCATTCTTTAAAATTTGCCAGCAGTTGGCGGTTAGTCCTTATGCGACGTCCTGGCTCTGAAACCACTTGTTGGGTCGAGGTGGATCGGCAAGAGGGGGGTGAATTACCGCTGTAAAATAAAAATCAATCTTTTGTTCGATCTTACAAAAAATTCAGATTAATTGCAAAAATTAGTTAAAACAAACATAAACTAATTAAACTAATAAAAGGCTAAGACACAGAGATTTACTTGGTTGCAACCTAGGTGGTTGTTAATCCAAGACGACTAAAGTTTATTATCAAAATTTCCTTCTGGCGGAGAAGCCTTTTACAGACTTTGAAGCACGTGACAGAAGAAAACTAATAACTGAATTGTTTACAGTTTATGGATGATTGTAACCTGAGCTCTAGGGACCTATTTATAGCCCCGGTCAAAGTTATCCGTTTGCTGACGTGACACTTATAGCCCGCCTACATTCTCTTGGGCGCCTGACACATGACTTTATACTTTATCCAACGCGCAATGTTCGCAAACGGCTAAAATAGCCTCTCGGGCGCCTGTTGGCTCACGGGCGCCCAAGTGCTCGGGAGCCCGAGAGCCCAAGCACCCGTATGCTTACGGGCACCTGAGAGTAGCCTTTTTGGTCAGCAACCGCTAACCACTCTCCAGCCTGACTTCCAGTCTTCTTAGGTGATCTCTGGCCAACCGGAGTTAGGCTCACCCGAACCCGACTCCAGCCTTTCGCCCCTTGACGCCCTTCCTTCCAGCTTCCCATCCCTCGGATGCACCAAGCCCGTCGGCTCACTTCCCCGTGCAATCCTTTTGTCTACTGCGTCTTACGCTCGACTTCCTCCGCTCCTAAGTTCCTGCACATTTAGACAGAAGGATCAAAATCCAAATTACATCAAAACTAACCAAGGCACCAACACATTCATGAATCTAAACATTACACTAGTCAACAAGCATAGTGATATCAAACTACTTGATTAGAGTAAGCATGAAAAGAGCTTCACAAGGTAATATTTCATCTCTAGCTCTCAAAAATGTGTAAAGATGGAGTTCTAGTCAAGGGCTACTCGTAATGTTTTACTACCATAAACTTGTTTATTTTCTACTTCTCCACCATTGTAAATACATAACATGCATAAATCAAAAAGATTTATTAAGAATTGAAATGGAGTTAAAAAGAATCTAAATGAAACAAACAAAATGGAAAAAGAAAGAAATTCAATGCAAGAGTTAGAAGATAGTTGAAAGAATAAACCTGATGAGTTGACCAATTGATATATATAAATGAACACCATTTGTAAATGATAGATCAAGAGATCTAGTTAGGCTTTTCTCTAATCAATACTCGATGAATTTGACACCCTATAACTCCAACTTGACACACCTTTTTGGTATCACTATTTTCTTCTTTTTTTATATGAATAAACTTACAACTGGACTACTGTGATGTACAAGTTCAAAGGTTCTTAGAAATCTTTAAGACGAGATCAGTCCTGCAATTTATAAGCTTCAAACCAAATTCAGAACTCACATCCAAGATTGGGTTGAATTCTGCCTAGGAAACATAGGCACCAGTACATTAGGTTGGCACATAGAGATCAAGACACTCCCTCTTCTATTTCTTCAGAACTCAAGCAACCAAGCAATTTGATTCAGAACCTAAAATCTGGCAAGAGATCAGATCATTAAAGCTACTAAAGAATCAAAATTTCAGAAACTTGCATATGCAGATTGATAAGAAATTAGCACTGTCTATGGTTGTTGCCATTGCCCACCCTACTTCAGAACGCATCAGGCTCCACATAAGCATGGAAACATTACAAAAGCATGGGTAAAGAACTAGCAATAGGCCTGGGATCAAAAGAGACTAATGATGTGGAGCTTGATATAGAAACTAGCACACACAAATCAGAAGCTTCAAGGAACTTGGCACATGAACTGAGTTTTCATTTTTTCTGCTTTCTACTGAATATTCAACAATTCAACAATCAGGTTTAGAATCTAGATTCATAAATCAGATTCAACCCATGTTTCAGAATTCAATTTCAAGGATTCAAGTTCAGAAATTGAATTTCAAGGAAATCATCCCTTGACCTATAAAGAGTTCAGCTGGTAAGTGGATACACTCAATACCGATTTAGTTGGAGCTCCAAGTTATTGTTGAAAAGAATTGGCTCATGGATTTCTCACAAGCATTTGCATCAAAAACCACTTCAAAACTCAGATATTTTGCAAGGCAATCACTTTGAAGGAATTAGGGAGTTACAATAGAAATTCAATTGTTTAGATGCAGTAGTCTTTGATTTAAAACTCACTTCTGCATTTAGTTTCTACGAGCAATTACCAGGAGTTTCAGAGTTTGAGCATTGACAAGATTGGAGAAATTCTCTTTAGGTTGGCACTGAACAGGGTTTATTGTTGATCCATTTCAGTAGTTATTATTAGAATTTGGATGTTGTGCAATGAGTTTAGGATGACATTCCTTTTAATTCAGCATCACAGATCCTTGTAAAACATTCCCAGTATCATTCTTCTTTCCTCTCTTATTGGCTTCTCACTAACCAGAATTCTACAACCAAGTTTGGCATGCCAATTTTTTTCCATTTTTGCTTCTTTTCTGTAATGGAACTGATTCCTTAATAGTATAGGTAGTGCCCTCCCATCAGTTCAAAGTTCAACATTTTGATCAACTGTTTCTCCAAATGAGTGCCAATGAGCAACAAGAATTGTTAGAAAAGCATGTTGAGAAACAAACATAAACCCTTCAGCCATAAAATTTGACCAGCAGCAGATTATGAATTACTTAAAGCACTGTATTTCTAGAATTTAGAATCCAATACAAGCTTCCAAATTCAGAGCTTTAGTTTTCAAATTTGAAAACACAAAGAATCTTGCCTTCTTACCAAATTCAACATCCTGTTTACTATTCAGATAAGCCTTCCACTGACTTGTGAATAGTTTTCAACTTAACACACATTTGAATTAAAAGCATTTGGTTCTGAAGTCAGAAATCTGAAACAACTACAAATAGGGACAGGACCTACTCTAAAATTTGAACAACCTAATCGATCATATCCTCTTGACATTGATCAACATGAACCAAAACTCCCAATTCCCCAAACAGGTCAAATCAGTCCTAGTGTAAAGAGTGTTCATAGAAACATGCTGAAAGCTACTGAAACTCTAATAATGGGCAGAAACTTGAACATAATGATTTTAGAGTAGGTTATAGATAGCACAATATTTATTAATCAAAACTTTACTTCAACCCTTAAATGATCACAGAACCTCACTAAGAATTTAAAAGATGAAGGATTAAATTAAATCCTGCAAAAAATCCAGAATATCCTTCAACAACAATAACAACAATGATTGTATCGCTGAGTCAAGACTTCCCTTTATCGAAGTCAAAATTGATCGATAATTTTTTTAAAATAACAATTAAAATGTATATTAATAATATTATACTAATAGTATTACAATAATTTATTACTCAATGTCAAGTTAATTTGTATTTTTAATATTTTATTTATGAAATTTAACTTTACTTATATAATTAAAATATTCATTTCACAAATATATTATTTTTTAATAAATTACGTTTGAAAGTTTAACATAAAATGATTTTTATTTTTAAAAATTTTCTAATAAAGAAGTGAAATTTATCATAAGATAAAGTTTAATACCGTGTTTTCAATTGCATCAATAAAGTTAAATATCTTATTTAAATATTTATTCTAAAAAAACTAAGGCCTTAAAATTATTTTCTACTTAGGACCTCATGAATCATTGAGACGCCATGATGAAACATAGTATGAATCTAGAAATGAATCATAACTTATAAAATCAATCTTAGATATCTTTATAAAATTTTCTAAAAAATTACGAAAGATACTCACCTTGTCATGGTGATTATAGTGCTTGAGTCGTCCCTATGGGATGGACTGATGGTTGGTGCATGAGTGTTGCCGTCTTGAGGTCTGGGGGGTAAAAACCTAGCAAAGTCAGTGTGTTTGTCCTCCCCACGCGCTAGCCACAACCAGGGGCGAAGCTAGAATATTAATTCAGTGTAGGCAATTAACAATATAATATAATTTATGAAAAAGATATAAAATTTTATAATCATAAAGCATCACAAAATAATTACCTTACAATTATTCTTTTCGAGTCTTCTTATTTTGAAACCTTTGTACAATAGCTTTATTATCAACTGATAGAAATATATCTTTTTCTACGTAAACAATGAGACTATCATTCATCCAATCATCACTCATTCGATTACGCAACCTGTCTTTCACAATTCTCATGGCAGAAAATACTCTCTCTACTGTCGCAGTCGCAACTGGTAGAATTAATGTCAATGTCAAAAGCTTATAAACCAATGGGTATACCAAAGTTTTCTTTGACATAACTAACTTCTCTGAAAGATCACCAAGGCTTTTCAATTCTTGAAATGCTTTGTTAGAATGCATATCACATATATAAGTATCAAGTTGATTATCAAAAGTTAAAATGCTTTGTTAGAAATCTTGTGGATAAAACTCAGTTAGTTGTATTATTTTTTTCTTGTCAAAAGTTGAAATGAATTTTGTGGACACAAACAAGCTACATAATGAAGTAACTCCATACCTGTCTCTTTGAAATGATCATTTAACTCTTGAAGTTGCATATCAATAACACCATAGAACAAATCAACACGATAGTAATGCAAATTTGTCAATTTTGGTGGATTACGATGGGGACGACCACATGGTGCCCAACGTGAACATATCATCCATTTTGAGAACATCAATGTAATGTTGTTGACAAAAACAGTGAACCTTTTCTAAAAATGAATCCCAACCATCATCTCTCATTCTTTAATGTTGTTGATAAATTTTTTGCGGAAAAAGACAACGGTTTTTTAAAAAACCGTTGTCTTATGTATGTCAAAGACAATGATTTTTTTAAAATTGATGTCTATTTGCTTGGTTACGACAACAACGAGCGAGCGTGAAAACGAAAACGTCCGCTATTTACATTGTAAATAATGAAAAATTAGGTTTATAAACCCGGTGCCCTAACCCTCCACCGAACTCGACCCCTCCTTTCGTTTTCCCCCTCTCGCCCGACGCCGCTGAGCTCCGCCCGACGCCACCCTCTTCGAGCACGCGGAGCAAGCCACAGGAGCCTCGCCAAGCCGTAGCACTTCATGAGCGTCTCACCGTCGCGGCCTCGCCCATCCGTAATACCTTGCCTTTCCAACTTCGTTTGCCCATCCCCTTTCCCTAGAAGCCTCACCTTCGTCGTCTCCCCATCGTCGCTCCCCTCCCCCGCTCACCTGTGCCTTGGAGTCCAAGTGGTCACCCGAGCGCTACTTCAGGACACCGCTGCCACGATCTTCTCCTTCTCTGGCACTTACTCCCTCGTGCGCTCCATGGATGCCCTAATAGAGTGGAACCTCATCCAAAAAGGCCGTTCACTCCTTTTTCCGAGCATTATTGCAGATTGTAGCTAGAAACTCTTCTGGAACGAAGAGGTCGCCTGCCGCAGCACACTTACCTCGATTATTCCATCACCAATCTCCTGGCGGCTGTGTTCATCGCATTGACCTTTGGGCAGATTAGAGAAAGCAAACCCAACATGCCCAATTTCTTCACCCAACTGACGCAGGTTGGATTAAGGAATCTACCTGTATTTTGACTGATACAAGCTGATTCAGTTCTTCTTCCTTCCTTTTTACAGGACAACTGGCCTTCGATCGTGTTTGCAATGGTAGGTGGAATTGTTCTTAGTCTTGGAAATCATGCTACTCAGTATGCCTGGGCGTTTGTTGGTCTTTCGGTTACTGAAGTCATTACTTGTAGTATAACTCTAGTTATAGGTATTTTCATATGGCGATGCTATTTCTCCTTCTTGCTTTGCTCGAGAAGTTCAGTTCTTATCTTGCAAAAATTGTGCCCGAGCTTGATGTTGGCGTGTTTGAATGACAGGAACAACTTTGAACTATTTTCTCGACGATCGAATCAATAAAGCAGAGATACTTTTCCCTGGAGTTGGTTTCTTTCTCATTGATGTCTGTCTTGGCTCTGCTGTTCATTCATCAAATGCAGCTGATAACAACAAGAAGCTCAGTGGTTCATCAAGCAACTACAAGATTAAAACTAGGTACCTCTTTGTATTTATAGAACTTATACTTACACATTTGGAAGAAAAATGAGAAAAGTTTCAAAAGGCACAAAAAAACACATGATTTTAGAAAATTTAGATGATTGAAGATCTATTCGCGGACAATTTCCTAGTTACTACTTTCTAAAAACTTTAAGCTGGCAGGAATGATCTATTTGATAAATACACTTGGAATTGCACACTCTTGTTTGTTTGTGGTTTTTATGTAGAGATGCTTTTCGACAATGAGAACTAGGTGAGATCAGTACTGATAAAATTTTTTGGACAAGTGCAGTAATGTCGGAGAGAAAGAAGTAAACAAGGATATCCCTGCTAAAGGTCTCGTGTGGTGTTCTATCTTTTTTCATTTCTCAGACAAAAAATGGAAGTCTGATTCCAAGGTTGTGGATTAACTGACAAAGAATACACCTTGTTAACCTCAGATTCTACGCATAAGTGTTGGTGCCGGAAGCACCAAAGTCAAACTTGTGTTTTGATAATGGCAAAGGATTCAGAAGTTAAGGTGGTGTTGTGATCTAACAAGCTTACTAAGTGTGCAGGAAAGTCCTAGGTACACTAGGCAAGAAGTCCTGGCCAAGGGCTGGGCAAGAAGTCCTGGCAAAAGGCTGGGCAAGAAGTCCTAGTCGAGGATTGGGCAAGAAGTCCTGGCAAAGGGCTGGGCACCGAAGACCTAACCGGAAGTTGAGAAAGAAGTCCTTGTCGCGGACTGGGCACGAAGACCTAATCGGAGGATTAGGCAAAAGTCCAACCGGAGGAGATGTTGGCAAAAAGGTAAATTTTCCCGAGAGGAGTAGGTGAGGACGCGTTCCCCGTAGGAGGGAACATTAGGCATCGATTCGACCTAGGGTTCCATTTGGGAGACCCAAAGTCAGAACCAAGACAGCTTAGGCTGTAAATAATGTCTAACATACTTGCTTCTTGTGTTTTGGAACTAACCTTGGTTGCAGGGAATGAAGGAACGGTGTTTCTGCAGAGTGAGGCGCCTCACTAGGCTAGGCGCCCGTATGGATACGGGCACCCCAGTGCAAGGCCAAATCAAAACCATCGAAGCAAACTGCCACGAAGCCTCTAGACCAAGTCAGCTCAGGCGCCTGTGTTAACACAGGCGCCCCATCAGCTCAGGCCCTCATTGAAGGGGATAAGCGCTAACCGAGCCTGCGGATTAGAGTTCTCGTAGGAGAGGCCACGTGTCAGGCGCCCCCATCAATACAGGCGCCCCTATGGCTGCTATGAATAGGGGTTCGCCCCTAAGGCTTCAAACAATCTCGCTTCCATCGCTCTCAACACTTTCGTTCAAGCGCTACGCTCCGACAATCTCCGACCTCGCGATTCCAGCGCCGACGACGACCCACCGCTCCAAACTTCCATCCACCTCGGGCGTCGGTAACATTTAAATTATGAAAAGTGTTGTACTTTCAATTTCAATTCTATATCTGTACTCGAACCTGTAAAAGATTTTTACGAATATAGAATTGCCCAACGTAAACGGTCAAGGACCGTGGGCCTTGGAGTAGGAGCCGACCACGACTCCAAACCAAGCAAAACGAACTTGTGTTAGCAATTGTTTTCTTGTTTCCCGCTGCGTAATCGCTTTACTTATTCAAAAATTTTAATATCGATATTCACCCCCCTCTATCGATTTTCTCCGATCCAACAAGTGGTATCAGAGCGGGTGGCTCAAACTTGGTGCAACCACCAGTTTGAAAGTTTTTTTCGGATTTACAAATTTTTTAATTTTTTCTATTCTTTCTCGTTAATCGAGGTTGGTGCAACACCACTCGATCGTTTTCGTTACTCTTAATTTCTTCCGCACTACTAATCTAAGACTCAGTCTTGGAACAAGTTTTCGTTTTTAATTTTACAGTTAAAATTCAAATGGCCATGCAAGAGGGATTCAACACTGCCAGACCTCCTCTTTTCAGTGAAGAAGATTTCTCCTACTGGAAAAGCAGGATGGAAGTCCACCTGAAAACTCAGGTGAACATGTGGATAATCATCCAATCTGGGCTGAAAATTCCCAAGAACACAGAAGGAGTGGCACAACATTATACTGAATGGGACGCCTCGCTGAAGAAGAAGATTGAGGCTAATGCAAAGGCAATCCAGACTTTGCAATGCGGTTTGACCAAGGAGAAGCTGAACCGGTTGGGACCCTTCAACAGCGCCAAAGAGCTTTGGAACAAGCTGATCGAGCTGCACGAAGGCACTTTCGACACGAGGATCAGCAAAAGAGATCTGTTGCTGAATAGACTCTACACAATCAAGATGAACGAAGGAGAATCAGCAGCACAGCTCCACGCCAGAATCCAGGAGCTGATGAATGGGTTGCATACGATAGGTCACAAGGTCGAGAACTGTGACCTAATCAGGTATACACTAAACGCATTCCCAAGGAACACACTGTGGGCATCCATGGTAGATGTCTATAAGGTTTCCAGGGACCTTTCTAAAATTAAATTAGATGAACTTTTCTCTGAATTAGAACTGCATGAACAGACTAACGCTACTTCGGTCGAGAAGAGTATTGCTTTCATTGTAGGAAAATCTCAAGGAAAAGCCCCCAAGAAGAAGCCTCAACCAGCACCCGAGTCTGACTCAGACTCAGATTCAGAAGATAGTGAAGGGGATCGACCCAAGTTGGTTCGGCTAGCTCGGGACTATTACAAGGAACTCAAGTACCAAACAAACAAAAAGAAATCAAACCGAAGAAAGGAAGATCCAGCAGAACCTTCAACAACTTCAAAGAACAAGACTAATGTCACCTACTACAAATGCAACAAAAAGGGACATTTCAAGTCAGAGTGCCCTAATCTGAAGGAAACACAGAAGGTGCAAAGAAAGAAGGCTCTCCAAGCCACTTGGGATGAATCCTCTTCTGAAGAAGAAGAAGAAGTCCCGCATGCAAATTTGCTCGCTCTAACCGCTTCAGAAGACGTCGACATCGGATCGGAGTCGGAACCAGACGACGGAAGGCTCACAATCTCGGAAAACGGGCAAATCACAGTAAGAGGTTATTCTGAATATGAACTATCTAAATTAATCTCTTACTTGGCTCGCAACTTATCAAAATCCAAAATCCGGGTTGAGTCCCTCCGACAGGAAGTAAAACGCCTGAAAGAGGAAGCCGACTCGAGGTCCTTGACCGAGCAAATTCAAGAAGGAAACTCCACTCAAGTTCAAAAGCTTGAGGAAGAGAATTCCTCCTTGAAAACTCAAGTCAAGGAGCTCAGAGTGGCCTTAGAACGATTCACTTCGGATTCCAAGGGTCTTGACATGATCCTTGGAAAACAGAAGTCCATTCTTAACCGATCTAGATTAGGGTATCGAACTAAGTCTAGGCAACGTTCTTATTATGTTGTATTGAGCCAACCTAGAACCCAAGTCCAAGCATGGGTCCCCAAGCTCTGTTTGAACAAACAAGCTGGACCAAATCAGTATTGGATCCCCAAGGACAAGATTCACATCTTGCCTAACCATTATCGAGGCTATAGTCCAGGGGGAGCCAATATAAAAACCATATTCATAATTAGATAATTTTTTTAATCACGATTTTGATTAATTGCATGCTTGATTGTTTTTTTTTTTTTGCTTAGATTTAGGACTTGTTAGTTTATGGACAAAATGATTTAGTTAAAATTTGAAAACCTAGTATTGGGAGGAGCTGAGATGATAGTACGTTAGGGAAACCATTCTGGTGGAACAAGCCGAAGCTACCGATCCAAGACCCAAAGTAGCTAGACCAAAATTTCTCAAAAAGTAACTTGAAGATGAATTTCTAATAAAAGGCTTTGTCAAGGAAAGGGTTGATGCTAGAATAAGGTTACGACCAATGAAAGCCTAGTGCCTCACCAAGACCTGGAAGTCAATTATTAAAAATCAAATTCATTTTACTACTTGTTAAATTTGAATCTAACACAAATTTCAATTAATCTTAGATTCAACACAATTTTTAAAAATAAACTTAAACTTTATAAAAATTCTCAAAATTAATTTAATTTTTTTAATTTAACCATGCTTTTCAAATTAAAATCTTTATTTTTGTTAAAACCTGTCTCACAAAACCCATAAGGTAAACGTGATTGATAACACTAGATTGGGTGAGACAGACTAGGCTGTGAAAATCAATTTTAAAGCTATCCTTGAGTCTAATTGGATCCAAATCAATAAATACTTTATGTGTAGGAACATAAAGGTTTGAACCAATGGATGTTGGATAGTGGATGCTCCAGACACATGACTGGAGACAAATTGAAATTCATCAAAATCAAGTTCAAGAACCTAGGCTCAGTAGCATTTGGCAACAATGCTACACTTAAAGTCATTGGGTCAGGTAACATTGAACTCAAATCTAACTTTGTGATTAAAAAGGTACTCTTGGTTGAAAATTTTAAGTTCAATTTGCTTAGTATAAGTCAACTATGTGATACTGGCTATGTAGTTACATTCACCAACTCTGACTGCCTGATTAGAAACCTCCAAGACTCAGAAATTATATTAAGGGTACTAGGAAAAACAATGTTTATACTATCAATCTACCTTTAGTACCAAAATGCTTCTTGACTCAATTAGAAGAATCCAACCTCTGGTATAGGAGATTAGGTCACACTCACACTAATGTTAGACTAATTTCTAAAATTACCCAACTTGGTCTAATTAAAGGAGTACCAAAAATTAAGAACTTTGAAAACACAATCTGTAACTTATGTAACCAAGGCAAATAAGCTAAGTCTAATCACAAGCCAATTCAATCAGACTTAACCCAAACCGCACTTGAGCTCCTGCACCTTGACCTATTTGATTCACATGGAGCCAAGTCACTAAGCGGGAACCAGTACTGCTTAGTTGTTATCGATGATTACTCTAGGTTTACCTGGGTTAGGTTCCTAAAAACTAAAGATGAAACCCTAAACCTATTTAGTGACTTATGCAAAATAATTGAAAATCAAAATGATACCAAAATCAAAAGACTTAGGAGTGATCACAGGGGAGAATTTGAGAATCAAAGGTTTGAGAAATTCTGCAAAATAAATGGATATATTCACGAATTTTCCTGTTCTAGAACCCCCCAACAAAATGGGATAGTAGAAAGAAAAAATAGAACCCTTCAGGAAGCCGCTAGGATCATGCTCAATGAATTTAACCTAGCTAACCAATTTTGGGCAGAAGCAATAAGTACGGCTAGCTATATCCAAAATAGGGTCCTAATTAATAAAAGGCATAATAAAACTCCTTATGAATTATATTATCATAGACTGCCTAACCTACACTACCTAAGGGTCTTTGGGTGCAAAGTCCATATCTTGAACACCAAGGACTACCTAGGTATGTTTCAATCCAAGTTAACCCCAGGGGTCTTCTTAGGATATTCAACAACTAGTAGGGCCTATAGGGTTTACAATAAACAAACTCACAAAATTGAAGAAACGACTAACTTAATCTTTGATGAGGAAATTGAACCAAAAATTGGTAATCAAAATTTGAACCAATCAAATATTGATCAGGAAGATAATGAACAAACAATTGAACCACTAATTGAACCTCTAAACGAACTAACTCTTGAACCAACTACTGCGTCAACTGAACCAATAACTGAACCAACCCAAATAGTTGAACTAAGCACTGAATCGAACCATCCAGCCCGACCTGAGGCTAAACCAAGTTCTAGAAGAACCAAGAAACCCAGACTCAGTCACCCGTCAGATCAAATTATGGGTGATCCAACCTTAGGAGTCAAAACTAGGTCTTCCTATTGGAATCTTAGTCAGATTGCACTGATTTCAAAAATTGAGCCGAAGACTATAGAGGAAGCCCTCCCTTGTTGATGCAGTCTGCCCCGATTGTAGTTTTGGTATTGACAACGATTTAAGTTTGGTTGAGTGAATTCGGATTAAGTCCAGGTGGATCTGGAAGATCGCACACTGGCATGGGAAAAGACCTAGTGGGACTAGGCACACCTAGTGGGACTAGGTGAAGTCCAGGTGGATCTGGGAGATCGCACGCTGGCATGGGAAAAGACCTAGTGGGACTAGGCACACCTAGTAGGACTAGGTGAAGTCCAGGTGGATCTGGGAGATCGTACGCTGGCATAGAAAAAGACCTAGTGGGACTAGGCACACCTAGTGGGACTAGGTGAAGTCCAGGTGGATCTCGGAGATCATACGCTGGAATGGGAAAAGACCTAGTGGGACTAGGCACACCTAGTGGGACTAAGTGAAGTCCAGGTGGATCTGGGAGATCGTACGCTGACATGAGAAAAGACCTAGTGGGACTAGGCACACCTAGTGGGACTAGGTGAAGTCCAGGTGGATCTGGGAGATCGTATGCTAGCATGAAAAAAGACCTAGTGGGACTAGCCACACCTAGTGGGACTAGGTGAAGTCCCGGTGAGTGAAGTTGGGCACGGAGTCTTGGTCCGGGGGACTGAGCACGAGTCAGAGAAGGCTGGGAGCCCGTTCTCTTGACTTAGGGTGGAATTGGTCTTGGCTAGATCTGTTTGGTGACCGATCAGGGAGATTGGCACGAACTCCTATTGTGGATAGGTCTGGTGACCGATCCAGATAATGTTGATCGGTCTGGTAACCGATCAGGGAGAGAACAGAAAGGTTTCTGTTGAGCTTCTGATCGTTCTGGTAAACGATCAGAGAGAGGTCAGTAGCCTTGGGGAGAAACTTTTGATCGGTCTGCTGGACCAATCAAATATCGCTGGTTCCCCATTATGACCGATCAGGATGGATCCTGATCGGTCAAGTAGTGCCCTGATCGGTCTAGGGACCGATCAGGCCACAACCTGATTGGTCGGGTGACCGATCAGTGAGAGTTGGCCTGCGAAGGCTGGGAATCCCAGCACTGCTGTGGATCGGTCCAGTGACCGATCCACGATCTGTGATCGGTCAGGGTGATCGATCACAAGGAATTCACGATTTCTAGTTTCTCACTATGGACCGATCAGGCTGGAGCCTGATCAGTCAGTGCTAACCCTGATCAATCTTGTGACCGATCAGGGTCCTCTCTGATCGGTCTGGTGACCGATCAGTAGCTGTGACTTTAATTCAAATCGCTGTCAGACGATCTGATCGCGTCTGTTTTCTCTACGCTTTATCTGATACACTGTGATTTCCTTGTTATATGCTTTGTTAAGTGTCTGATGAGCTTGCAGGTAATGGAGGATGACCCAAACAAAGGAGGAGGGTCAACTGGAGACTTTCTTCACGTCAGGTTTGGATGTTTTCTCTTCTCATGTTTCAACGGTTTCTGAGGAGCGACTGGCAACTGACGGAGGCTCAGCTGAAGAGGTCTTCAGTGGACTGAGTGCTCAGGGAGGTCAGTGGGTTCAGGTTGTGCTCAGTGAATGCTGACGAAGCTTGGCGACGAGGAGCAGAAGCTTAAGACGAAGCTGGAAGCAGAGGAGCGATGGCGGTGAACAGACAGAAAACTTGGGAAGTTTTGGCTGGGCTGTGTGTGTGCTCTCTGTTGCTTTGTGCTTAAGTGTTCTTGCTACATTCTTGTGAGAGTTTTCTTCTAGTGTCTCGTGAGCTTATCTTATATCCATCTGAGACAGCTTGTGGAGAGGTTTCTCCACCGAGAAGGAGACAGTTGCTATCCGGGGCTCACCGGGGCTTGATCTGCCGACGATCAAGGGATCGCCCACCTCACGGGCACGCCAAGGAGTTGGGGCAAGTTATCGTCAAACCTTGTAAACGATCCTTGTTAGCGTTTTGGTTTGTGTTTCATTTCTACATTTATACTTGTATTATTTTCTTCCGCTGCTGCTGCTAACCCTAAGTGCAGAAGTTCTCTAAAAGAAGCTGAGTTTAGTGTCTGGCTACATTCACCCCCCCCTCTATAGCCATCCAAGCACCAACAAGCGGTATCAGAGCGTGGGGCTCTGCTCAAACGGCTTAACATCCGAGAGCTTACAACGACGATGGCCTTGAGAGAAGGGTTTAGCACCAGCCGACCTCCATTCTTCGACGGCACTAATTTCCAATATTGGAGATCTATGATGGAGTATTATTTGAAGACCAACATTAATATGTGGTTTGCTGTGAAGGAGGGCTTCATCCTTCCAAGAGATACTGAAGGAAAAGAGCTCAAGTTGGTCGGCTGAACAGATTCGAAAAGGGGAAGCCGATGCCAAAGCTGTGGTCACCCTACAATGTGGGATGACCAAGGAAGAGTTGATGAAAGTCGGCCCCTTTTCCACTGCCAAGGACCTCAGGAACAAGGTCGTTGAGCTCCATGAAGGAACGCATGAAACCCGGACAACCAAGAAGGACCTCCTTCTCAGCCAACTTCAAAAGTTGTCCATAGAAGAAGATGAAACTGTAAGCATACTCCATGGACGATTCAAGGAGATCCTCAATGGTCTATACTCCATAAATGAGAAGGTAGAGAACCGAGATCTTATAAGGTATGTTCTTAAATCATTTCCTAGGAATGTTTTGTGGTCATCCATGGTGGCTGCCTACAAGGTCTCCAAGGACCTTTCTTTTGTTAAATTAGAAGATTTGTTTTGTGAAATGGAGTTGATGGATCGTCTTGGCGTGCAGAGGGGGGCGTGAATGGCACGTTTTCGATTTTGATCTCTACAATTTTCGTTAGCGCAGCGGAACAATAATATGCAAAAGAAACAGAGTGCAATGCTAACAAAAAGAGTTACTTGGTATACACCTAGATGGGTGACTAATCCAAGGATCCACGCCGCGAGCACCACTTTCACTATGAAAACCTCCTTCAGGTGGAGAAACCTTTACAGTGGTGATCTTCCTCTTTACAGAATGAAGTAGAATGTGGGAAGAAGTAGAAAACACTCTTCAGACGAGCAGCACTTCGACACTGTACGGAACCGTACCGCTCACGTGTAAAAAGGTGCTCCTTTTATAGGCGAACAGGACAAACTCGCAGTCTGTCCAGCCCCGCACCAGTCGACTACCCCAAGGGCAGTCGACTGGTCTAGCATTAATTGCTAGCCAACGGCTAGTTTTCGGGGTATACCAGTCGACTGCCCCAAGGGCAGTCGACTGGTCCGAGGCCGAAAACTCTCTGTGAGTTTTGGCAGTCGACTGCCCCTGGGGCAGTCGACTGCCCTGCCTCTCAGCTTAGTCCCAAGCTTAGTTCCAGCCACTCCGGACCTTCTCCTTCACGTATGCCTTCAGGTCTGCTCCCTTGGCTTACCTCTTGAAGTCGTCTTCCTCTGGCTATCGTCCCTCGGATGCGCACGCAAGCCTTCCCTTGGCTTGCCTCCATGCCACCCTTCATGTGTGCCCTTGAAGTCCACTTCCTGGCTTGCCCTTGGAGCTCTCCTCCCTCGGCTCTCGTCCCTCGAATATGTCCACTATGTGTGATTCTCCAAGTCCTGTAAACTCAATCACACACATCAAATACAACATAACACTCTAACCTTAAACATATTCACACACACACATCAAAACCATGATCTTCCAATCATTTAAGGGTCGATTGCCTTAATAATCTCTCCCTTTTTTATGCGTGGCAATATGTTTAAGTTTAGAGATAAATAACAGCCAACAACAGCAATAACAGTAGATAACAATTGAAAAAGCATAAGACATAGTAACCCTAAGAGGTAACCTCCCCCTTAATCCATGTCTTCTCCCCATTTTCAATTCTAAACATAATCCAAGTTAAGTTTCCACTTAACACTAAACATCATTAAAAATGTAAGACATATTAAAACCTAAGAGGTAACCTCCCCCTAATCCATGTCTTCTCCCCATTTTTAATCATTCAAGGTCTAAGTGAGAAAGAAAACTTTAAATCATCCATTCCAAGTTAAAATTCTAACTTAAACCACCCATTCTCCCCCTTTGACACCATCAAAATGATTGCCCAAGCAACCTAACCCTATGGCATCAAATGAAAGAAATTTGGATTTCTGAAAGAACGTTTCAGAATCTGAAACCAAGCGTGCCAGTCGACTGCCCATGGGGCAGTCGACTGATACACTATCAGTCTGAATTTTCAGCATTTTTGTCGAATTTCAGAAACATCCAGAAAATTCTAAAAATTGTAAAATTTTGCATACATGTTTGAAATGATATACTCTATCAAGGAAAAAATATTAGTCCATATAAAATTTCAAACATGCATGACTTTTGATAAAAATCCAAAATCTTTGAAAACCACTACATTTTGTACCAAACTTACAATCCAATTTTGCAATTATAAAACTTTCAAAAGCATGGCAAATTATATAAAGCATAAAATGGTTTTCAAAGATTTAAAATGTCCAACTATGATCTTTGGGCAAAGAGTCCATTGATTAAACACTTACCTTCCCCATAGTTGGTCTAATATTCATATTTTGATATTTTTAATGGTTCAACAATGTGCCACAAGCACAAGTGAGCCAAATGTATCACCCTAATGGATCAAGCACCCTTTTTCACATCTAATATCTCAAAGTTCATCCTACACTTCCGCAAAACACATTCCAAGGCCTCTTCTTAAGGATGTAAACTCCGATTCGGGAAGAGACTTGGTAAATATGTCGGCTAGGTTCGACTTTGATTCAACATAGTGTAGTTCTATGTCTCTCCTTGCCACATGGTCTCTTATAAAGTGATGTTTCACTTCAATGTGTTTTGTCCTAGAGTGGTGAACCGGATTTTTGGTCAAGTTGATCGTACTTACATTATCACAGAAAACTTTGACCTTGGTGTAATGTAACTCATAATCCTCTAAGGTGTGCATGATCCAAAGGAGTTGGGAAACACACCCACCCATTGCCACATATTTCGCCTCCGTTGTTGATAGAGCAACGCATGGTTGTTTCCTACTACTCCAACTAATTAAGGAAGACCCAAGGAATTGACACCCTCCACTTGTACTCTTCCTATCTAGCTTACAACCCGCATAGTCCGAGTCGGTGTATCCAATAAGATCAACACTAAGGGTTCTAGGATACCAAAGTCCGACATTGAGGGTACCTTTGACATACCTTAAGATCCTCTTGACTACAATCAAATGGGACTCTTTTGCACAAGATTGGTACCTTGTACACATACCTACCGCAAAGAGTATGTTGAGTCTACTTGTGGTTAGATAAAGTAAGCTACCAATCATGCTCCTATATTGTTTAGAGTCTACCATTTTCCCTTCAAGGTCACTATCCATTTTCATATTGGTTCCTATGGGAGTAGATGCTACCTTAGCATTTTCTAAACCAAATTTCTTTGACATCTCCTTAGCATATTTGGTTTGAAAGACATGTGTACCTTCATTAGTTTGCTTAACTTGAAGGCCTAAAAAGAAGGTTAGTTCTCCTACAAGACTCATCTCAAATTCATCTTCCATACACTTGATGAATTCTTGTATGAAGTCATTATTTGTTGACCCAAAAATGATATCGTCTACATAAACTTGGGCAACAAATATGTCCTTGCCCTTAGATTTTAGGAACAAAGTAGGGTCAATTGTTCCTCTCCTAAACCCCTTAGACACTAGAAATGAGGAAAGCCTTTCATACCAAGCCCGGGGAGCTTGTTTCAATCCATATAAGGTTTTTCTTAATTTATAAACGTGTCTTGGATAATTAGGGTCCTCAAACCCCAGGGGTTGTGTTGAGGCAATCTGTGATCCGGAGTGATCATGTGTTTTGATGTTTGGGCAAAAGGTTTAAGTTAGGCTTTCTCTTGTGTACTAATATGTGTATGTGAGTGTACAGGTTGTACAGGTTTACACATATTGACTTGGCTGGACGGCTTCGGTATAGTGAAGGGTTGCATGGAGACAAGCTGGAGGCTTGTGTGCACCCGAGGGACCTGATATAGGAGGGATGATGAGCCAAGGGGCGCGGACTTCGAGGCGTACGTGAAGGATGGCATGGAGACAAGCTGGAGGCTTGTGTGTATCCGAGGACGAGGGCCGAAGATGAAGATGGCACGACGGCAATAGTCAAGGCTGCTGATGAAGAGTCAGCTGAGGCAAGGGACAAGAGCCGAGGGAGGAGGACTCCAAGGGCAAGCCAAAGGAGTGGACCTGAAGGCACGCATGGAGGAGGGTCAAGAGAATGAGTGGGAGTGCTGTTGTAAGCTGGGCAGTCAACTGGGGGTTGTCCAATCGACTGCCAAAACTCACAGTAGGTTCTGGACCCTGTACCAGCCGACTGCCATTCTGGCAGTCGACTGGTAAGTCACCAGAATTCAAACGTTGGGATGTCAACGGTCGAATCTGAGTGGTGGCAGTCGACTGCCCTGGGACCAGTCGACTGCCAGCGGGTTTTCCAGCCCGAGTTCTATTTAAAGAGGACTCGCTTAGGGCTGGCTTTCTTGACGAAACAAGCTTGGATAAGGCTTGTTAGTAGTCTCTTGAGTCCAGATCGTGTCAAGGTGCTGTGGCGAGGTTTCTCCACCCATAAGGAGCGACGAGGGCTAGCCGGAGATTATCCGGGGATTGATCCACCGACGGATTCTTGGATTAGTCACCCGTCCGGGGTGGATACCAAGTAAATCGGTTTGTTAGCAGTGCTTTCTTTGTTGTTTGTGTTTATTATTATTGTTTCTGCTTGCGCATACTAACAACGTAGGAAGAATAAGCCGAAGAATCGCTATTCACCCCCTCTAGCGGACATAATCGATCCTACAATTGGTATCAGAGCGAAGGACCGCTCTTGATCGGACTAACCTCTGAGAGAGCACACGCTAGAGGAAGAAAGACATGGAAGATAAGTTGGGGGAAGATATCTACACTCCACCGCCCTACGATCATGAAGATTTCAACTTTTAGAGGGCGAGAATCGAGACTTAGTTCGTGATGGAGTGGGTGTGTCGAATCGCGCTTGAAGAGCCTTATGAGACTCTAAAGGATAAGCACGGGAAGATGCTTAGACCTAGATATTGGAGTCAAGAATAACAAGATCAAGCGAAAGCAAACGAGAAGGTAATTAGCATTTTGGTAAATATTTTGTCTAATAACATTTTGAGTTGTGTAGGTGAATATAGAGATGCATATGAATTATGGGATAAAGTCAAAGAATATCATAAAAATCATACACAAATTCAAGAGCCCAAAGAAATCAATTCATTGGTTCAAGAAGTGGAAGAAGAAAGTGAGAGGTCATCCACCTCATCTGGAGAAGAGGAGGAGGTCACCACCTCAAGGATTGAGGGGGAGGAGAGACACTCATCTACACAAGAACAAGAGGAAGCATCTTTTTCATCCAAGGTTGAAGAGGAAGTCAACCTAGACTCTACCTCCACCAAAGCTAAATCGAAAGAGCACATCACATGCTTTGGTTGCAACGAAAAGGGGCACTACAAGGATAAGTGCCCGAAAGGTAAAAAGGAGGTACACTCTAAACCTATTTCAATTAAATTAAATTCTAGCATAAAGTGTAGAACTGGAGAAACCCAAGAGAGGAAGAGGAGGATTCGATGCTTCACGTGTGGTGAACTGGGGCACTACCACACCAAGTGTCCAAGGAAGAAAGAGTTCAAGAAAATGGGACACTTGAGGAGATGGGAGAAAGAAGAAAGGAGGAAGCAATGATCACAACAAGGAGGGACTATAAGGGTAAGGGAGGTAATTCCTAACCCTAGGTTAAAAAGTAATTCAATTTCAAGTTCTTCCTTGCATTTTAAAAATCATGTTAATCATTCATCCATACATGCTAGGATTAATGAAAATTGTCTACTTGTGCACAATTTTGGATTTAGATATAATGATAAGACTAGGGATAACAAAGTAGATCAAAACCCTAGGAAAAGCATGTATTATGGTAAATATAGGACCTTTGTACCTAAGGATCAAGGCACTAATCCCAAGAAGGGAAGGAATGTGCCTAGAAAGAAGGGTAGGTCAAGGGATGTTCAAAGTGGACCTATGGACTCTAAGGTTAATGGTCTAGAAAGGGAAAATCAAGCCTTGAGGGCAAGGCTTGATAAATTGGAAAAGACCTTAGAAAGATTCAAGGTTGGATCTAAAGGTCTAGATATGGTGTTGGGTGGTTTAAACCGCACCAATGATAGATCGGGGTTGGGATACCGATCTAAGAACTTTCATACCAATGGAAAGAAATATGCTAGGGTAGCATGTGATCATGGCAAGAAGGGGGAGTCGAAAAATAGCAAGGGGGTGCCATTTAAAGGAAAAAGAAATGACTTAACCAAGGACAAGGTGCCTAAGGTTAAGAGGGTTGAGTTTGTAGGCCAAGAGTCATCGGAGGTATACCGGTGTGGCCTAGTTGTGGTTGAGTCACCAAGGGAGGTGGCTAGGGTTAAGAGCTCAAGGGGGAGCTCTAGGAGCCTTTGGGATATATGGTGAATGGACCTTGGGAGGGGGTGCTCCTAGAGGTCTAGATGGACCATGGAGTGTGCCAAAAGAATTGGAGACGAACTTGAGTCTCAATTCTTGGGTTTTGGCATGGTGTTTTGGGTTTCATGCATGGAAATATGACTTTGGGGTCATATAGCATGAAAATTGGTTTTTGATGTGTAATTGCCATGTAAATCAATGCTAGGGATGCATTATGGATTAACATGGGCAGAGACATTAAGTGGAGACCAAAACTAGGACTTTAGGTCAAGGTTTGATTGAAGTTTTTAGCTAGTTTTGGATTTTGTGTCAAACTTCAGAATGGTGATAGATACATTTTGGAAGGTATTTTTCCCAAGTAGATATGGGTACCACAAACCTCTCCACACAATTTGGAAATTTTTGGAGATTTGTGGAATTTTTGGCACATTTCTGAACTTCGTCAGAAAAGGCTGAAATTCTGTGTATCAGAGTATCAGTCGACTGCCATTTGGGGCAGTCGACTGGTAAAGGCTGAATTAAGTTTTAGCAGCTGGGTATGTGTCCAAATAATGCAAAACAAGTGTATGAGGTGCTAGTACACATTGTTTATGGTCATTAGGGATTAAAAGAACCAATGATTGAGATATTGTTAGGGTTGTTTTTGATGTTAGGCAAAGGGGGAGAAGTGTTGGGTTTAATTTGGGAAACCAAACATACCTTTGCAAGAAACCCTAGGTTTAGGGGGAGTTGAGATTAAGGGGGAGCATAGTTGCTCCATTCTTGACGTAAGAGGAACCTTGGAGAGGTTCTTAAAAAGTCTTTGTAAGTCCAATGGAGGGGGAGCTTTGGAGAAGCTTTAAAAAGCCCGTTTTGGTGAAAATTCCTAACTTGGAGGGTTAGGTGTGGGGACCCTTGGGATAGGTTTTAAAAAGCCCGTTTCGGAAATTCCTAACCTGGAGGGTTAGGTGTAGGATGCCTTGGGATAGGATCCATGTATGCATTGCATATGCATTTATTTAGCATTATTCTTGCTATCTATTACTCTTTGTTTTCCCTAACTTAAACATATTGCTAAACATCAAAAAAGGAGAGATTGTTGAGGCAATCTGTTATCCGGAGTGATCATGTGTTTTGATGTTTAGGCAAAGGGTTTAAGTTAGGCTTTCTCTTGTGTACTAATATGTGTATGTGAGTGTGCAGGTTGTACAGGTTTACACATATTGACTTGGCTGGACGGCTTCGGTATGGTGAAGGGTTGCATGGAGACAAGCTGGAGGCTTGTGTGCACCCGAGGGACCTGATATAGCAGGGATGATGAGCCGAGGGGCGCGGACTTCAAGGCGTACGTGAAGGATGGCATGGAGATAAGCTGGAGGCTTGTGTGTATCCGAGGGACGAGGGCCGAAGATGAAGATGCGCGAAGACAATAGTCAAGGCTGCTGGTGAAGAGTCAACTGAGGCAAGAGACAAGAGCCGAGGGAGGAGAACTCCAAGGGCAAGCCAAAGGAGTGGACCTGAAGGCACGCGTGGAGGAGGGTCAAGAGAGTGAGTGGGAGTGCTGTTGTAAGCTGGGAAGTCGACTGAGGGTTGTCCAGTCGACTGCCAAAACTCATAGTAGGTTCTGGACCCTGTACCAGTCGACTGCCATTCTGGCAGTCGACTGGTAAGTCACCAGAATTCGAACGTTAGGATGTCAACGGTCGAATCTGAGTGGTGGCAGTCGACTGCCCTGGGACCAGTCGACTGCCAGCGGGTTTTCCAGCCCGAGTTCTATTTAAAGAGGACTCGCTTAGGGCTGGCTTTCTTGATGAAACAAGCTTGGTTAAGGCTTGTTAGTAGTCTCTTGAGTCCAGATCGTGTCAAGGTGCAGTGGCGAGGTTTCTCCACCCACAAGGAGCGACGAGGGCTAGCCGGAGGTTATCCGGGGATTGATCCACCGACGGATTCTTGGATTAGTCACCCGTCCGGGGTGGATACCAAGTAAATCGGTTTGTTAGCAGTGCTTTCTTTGTTGTTTGTGTTTATTATTATTGTTTCGCTTGCGCATACTAATAACGTAGGAAGAACAAGCCGAAGAATCGCTATTCACCCCCCCCCTCTCTAGCGGACATAATCGATCCTACAGGTTGTTCTAGATAAACCTCTTCCTTAATGATCCCATTAAGGAATGCCGACTTCACATCCATTTGGTGAAGTGTGAAACCTATGTGAGCGGCGTAGGCTAGTAGAATTCTAATAGATTCTAACCTAGCTACGGGGGCATAAGTCTCATCATAATCTAATCCCTCACCTTGGTTAAACCCCCTAGCTACCAATCTAGCCTTGTTCCTAGTGATTTTGCCTTGGTCATCTAGTTTGTTCCTAAAGACCCATCTTGTGGTTACAATGGTGCAATCATTGGGCCTAGGAACCAACTCCCAAACTTCACTCCTCTCAAATTGATTTAGCTCTTCATGCATGGCTAAAACCCAATCAACATCTCCCAATGCTTCATCAATAGACTTGGGTTCTAATTGAGAGATTAGAGCTATTTGACTAGCTTGATCCCTAAAATATGACCTAGTTCTTACTCCTTGAGTTACATCACCCACTATTTGGTCAATAGGGTGATCGTGGTGATGTCTCAAGGGCCTAGAGGTTGTGGGTTCATTTACTCCTTCTTCCTCATCTTTTAGGGTATTTCTAGCTCCCCCTTGATCATTGCCCTCCAAATGTAGGTCTTGGATTCTTTGGGCAAGGGGTTGGACTTCTTCCATATCCTTATCAATTGAGGCTTTTCTAGGGTAGGTACTTGTTGTTTCATCAAACTTAACATTCGAGGACTCCTCAATCACTTTTGTCCTCTTGTTGTAAACTCAATAACCTCTACTAGTTAATGAGTACCCTACTAGAATTCCTTCATCGGCTTTTGACTCAAACTTCCTTAGGTCATCTTTGGTATTTAAGATGTAGACTTTACATCCAAAGACCCTAAAGTAATGGACTTGTGGTACTCTCCCATTCCATAATTCAAAAGGTGTTTTCCCTAGAAACCTATATACCAACACCCGATTTTGAATATAACAAGCGGTGTTAACCGCTTCGGCGCAAAAGTAGCTAGGAAGGGAATATGCATTAAGCATAGTCCTAGCAGCTTCTTGTAGGGCTCGGTTTCTCCTCTTAACTACCCCATTTTGTTGAGGAGTCCTTGGGCATGAAAATTCATGCTTGTATTCATTTTCAACACAAAATTGTGTGAAACTTGAATTTTGGAACTCCCCACCGTGGTCACTCCTAATTCGGTTTATTTTGATATGTTTTTTGTTTTCTATCCTTTTACTAAATCCTATAAAAATCTCTAGGGTATCATCCTTATGTTTTAAAAAGTAAACCCATGTAAATCTAGAAAAATCATCTACTATAATTAGACAATATTTACTCCCTACAAGTGAGAGAGTACTATGGCAGTTAAATAAATCGATATGTAAAAACTCTAATGGTAAAAAGGTAGTGGTTAGGATTTTACCTTTGTGTGATGATTTTGATTGCTTACCCTCTTGGCATGCATCACACAATTTGGTCTTCTCATACTTGATCATTGGTAGCCCCTTCACCAACTCTTCCTTGGCCACTCTTGCAATACTTCTCATGTTGACATGTCCAAGCCTTCGGTGCCACAACCACCCTTCTTCTTCTTTAGACATGAAACACTTAGCAACATTGTTAGTAGCATAAGCAGAGATCAAGATAGTATAAATTTGCCTCTCTAAACCCTTCTAATACAACATTATTTGATTCATTATGTTTAATTATGGCACTTCTTAGCATGAAATTCGACCCTAAAACCCGCGTCACATAATTGACTCACGCTAAGTAAAATGAACTTCATATCTTTAATTAAGAGTACCTTATGTATGGAAATCATGGGAGATACCTCAATGGTGCCCCTACTAATGATTCTTAATTTTTCACTATTTCCAAAGGAAACCGCCCTTCTCTTAAGTAGCTAATAGTAGTTAACTTGCTCACATCCCCGGTCATGTGTCTTAAGCATCCACTATCTACTATCCACATAGTTGAGGCCTCCTTCACCTTTACCTATACAACATGAAAAATATACTCTTTTGGTACCCAAATCTTCGATCCATAAGCATCATGTAAAAATCTTTTAGGTACCCATGCCTTTTTTGTGTTTCCCTTGGCCCCTAGTCTCCTAGATGCATCAATCCTACCCGTGAGTGATACAAAAGTCACTTCTTTTGTCTTCGGCCTATATCCCAAACCGGCCTTGTTATAGACGGCCATTTGACTGTTGATGATCATGTCTAGGTTACTAGATCCTACTTGGAATTTCCTAAGGGCCTTTGTGAGGTCATCTACCTTTTTCCTTAGTTTCCTATTTTCAGTTTCAAGATGTGAAGCATGTGAAGTAATAGAACTAACATGCAATTCTTCAAGTTTGGTAGATTCTACTCTAAGCATGGAAATTTCTTCTTTTAGATCCTTAATCTTACTTCTAGCCTTAGTTAAATCCATGTTAGTGCTAGAAATGATCTTTACTAAAGTAGAGGGGGGTAAGTGGTATACCTCACTTATCGAAGCTTCTGACTCGGATGATGAAGAGGAGGTGCTCTCATCTTCACTACTTGAGCTTCCTTCATCATCTGATGAGTCTGAGTGATCTTGTGCCATAAGAGCAAAGTGGGAAACTTGCTCTTCTTCCTCCTCTGAGGATGATGGATCATCCCAAGTCGCCTTTAGGTTGGTGGCACCCTTCTCCTTTCCCTTTGACCTCTTCTTGTCACCTTTCTTCTTCTCCTCCTTCTTGTCATCTTTTTTCTTCAATTGAGGACACTCGTTCTTCATGTGTCCCTCTTGGTGGCAGTTGTAGCATATAATGTCCTTGGTCTTACCCTTGCCTTTGGACCCTTTCATAGCATAGGATTTATTAGAGAAATTTCTGAAAGTTTTACGCATTTTTCTTACCATGAATGCCTCTTGGTCGCTATCCATGGAGTCGCTGGATTCCTCTGAGTCTAATGAGGAGGAGTAGACCACCTTCTTCTTTTCCTTCTTCTTCTTCTCCTTTTTTGCAACAAAGGCAATACCCTTCTCTTTGGCCGAGACATTAGCTTGCTCGTGTAGTCCAAATTCACAGACTAAGTCGTCTAGTTTAATAATTGACAAATCCCTTGATACCTTGTATGCATCAACCATGGATGCCCACAAGGTAGTTCTTGGGAAGGCTTGTAGAACATACCTGACGATGTCCCGGTTCTCGATCTTTTCTCCAATCACATGGAGCTCATTGATTACCTCCTTCACCCTTCCATGTAGCTAGCTGACAGTTTCGTTGCTCTTCATGGATAAGGATTGGAGTTGGGCCACGAGCAAGTCCTTCTTTGCTCTTCTGGACTCGTTTAACCCCTTGTTCAATTCCACCAACTTGTCCCACAGTTCCTTGGCGCTCTTGAACGGCCCCACCTTGTTCAGTTGCTCCTTTGAGAGCCCGCACTGCAGTGTGGTGGTGGCCTTGGCATTGGATTGCACCCTCTTCATTATCTCCTTCGACCAGGATCTCATCGGTGTTGGTTCTCCTCTTTCATCAACGGGTGCCTCGAAGCCATCTGCAACATTAATCCAGTTTTCAATATCGTTCATAAGGTAGTATTGCATTCTACCTTTCCAGTAAGCGAAGTCGTTCCCGTCGAAGAAGGGTGGTTGTGCGGTAGAGTATCCCTCTTGAAACGCCATTATACTTGCTCCGGTTGACGGTTAGTTCTTCCGAAGCGAATCAGCTCTGATACCAACCGATGGATCGTCTTGGCGTGCAGAGGGGGGGTGAATGACACGTTTTCGATTTTGATCTCTACAATTTTCGTTAGCGCAGCGGAACAATAATATGCAAAAGAAATAGAGAGCAATGCTAACAAAAAGAGTTACTTGGTATCCACCCAGATGGGTGACTAATCCAAGGATCCACGCCGCGAACACCACTTTCACTATGAAAACCTCCTTCAGGTGGAGAAACCTTTACAGTGGTGATCTTCCTCTTTACAGAATGAAGTAGAATGTGAGAGGAAGTAGAAAACACTCTTCAGACGAGCAGCACTTCGACACTGTACGGAACCGTACCGCTCACGTGAAAAAAGGTGCTCCTTTTATAGGCGAACAGGACAAACTCGCAGGCTGTCTAGCCCCGCACCAGTCGACTGCCCCAAGGGCAGTCGACTGGTCTAGCATTAATTGCTAGCCAACGGCTAGTTTTCGGGGTATACCAGTCGACTGCCCCAAGGGCAGTCGACTGGTCCGAGGCCGAAAACTCTCTGTGAGTTTTGGTAGTCGACTGCCCCTGGGGCAGTTGACTGCCCTGCCTCTCAGCTTAGTCCCAAGCTTAGTTCCAGCCACTCCGGACCTTCTCCTTCACGTATGCCTTCAGGTCTGCTCCTTTGGCTTGCCTCTTGAAGTCGTCTTCCTCTGGCTATCGTCCCTCGGATGCGCACGCAAGCCTTCCCTTTGCTTGCCTCCATGCCACCCTTCATGTGTGCCCTTGAAGTCCACTTCCCGGCTTGCCCTTGGAGCTCTCTTCCCTCGGCTCTCGTCCCTCGGATATGTCCACCATGTGTGATTCTCCAAGTCCTGCAAACTCAATCACACACATCAAATACAACATAACACTCTAACCTTAAACATATTCACACACACACATCAAAACCATGATCTTCCAATCATTTAAGGGCCAATTGCCTCAACAGGAGTTACACGAGATCGCTAACCAAAGCCCAAAGGAGAAAGGGTTTGCTTTAGTTGCAGGTGACAACAAGAAGAAGAAGAAGGAAAAAGAGGAGGAGAAGACTTACTGTCACATGGCTCTAGTGGCCTTAGAAGAGTCAAACAAGGAGAATGAAGACGAAGCGAGTAGCTCCTCAACCGCGCCTTCATCATCTTCGAATGATGAAGAGGTAATCTCTCCCGAGTTAGATAAGTGCTATAGAACCATTGTATGTCTAACTAGGTTGCTTAAAAAATTCAAGAACAAAGTTAAATTGTTGAAATTGGAAGTAGAAGAATTGAAATCCTCTAGGGTGGAGGATATTAATGATTTTCATGAGAAATCCTCTAAGGATGAGGTTCTTGATGATTTGCATGTTAAAAATCTTGAGGATGAAAATAAGGGTTTGAAGGGTGAAATTGAAAATCTCAAGAATATTCTTGAGAAGTTTTCAATTAGCTCGAAAACCTTAGACATGATACAAAATTCACAAAAAGCGGTTTACAACAAGGCCGGTATAGGTTACCGACCTAAGGAACCAACTTTTGTATCATTAATGACTAGAACCCATTTTAGATCACGAAATAATTCTAGGGTTCAAAAGGTCAAAAAGAAAATGACTAAGGCATGAGTGCCTAAGTTTTTCATTGTTGATGCATTAGGTTCCAAAATTTGGGTACCTAAAACCTCTATCTTTAGAATTGTATAGCTTTGATTTAGGGGGAGCATCTATCAACATAGGTGGTTGATATTTGGTGCTCCAAAACATGACCATTCCTAGTTAGGGATGTGCTCGCCATTTCCTCCATTTAATGGATATTTACTACCTATGAGGAATGGTTTTTCATCTCGGATTTAGATGATTGGATTAAAACCAACGGAAATCATAAACTCCATATCCAATATAGATACTTGGAAATTTTTTCTCATGTGTTCCATTTTATTGGTGTCACTTGAAAATTCTCTCATTTATAGTTGTATACATTTGAGACTATAATTTATCAAGAGTACTCCAACATAGTTAAATCATGGTTAAGACAAACCTAGATCTGTGACAAGTTGATCAAAATTTGGAAACATGTTATAAGCATACATCAAACATGCAAACTGATCAAATTTGGAAAGTTGATTATATATTGATACTAATTTGATCCGACCAAGCCAAAATTATCTTGTATGAGTTTTACAACTTTGATGTATTGTACCAATTTTGGTTTAGGACAGCATGTTAACCTAGTTTATGATATTTCCAAATTTAGTACTCAAGTTCAGGCTTAACACATACTGATCATGCTTTGATAGGGGTTAAAGTCTTGAATCTTGATACAAATCTATTTTTGTTGTTGTTTCATAGAAAGTCTTGAATCTTGATGAGAATAAAACTTGGTTAAGAGAAATGAATGTTGTTTAATGGAACTATGTTAGGAGTTGAATCTGATTGTATTAGGGTTTAGAGTTGAAACAAACCTATTTCTGAAACTGATCAGTTTCAGAAAATTTTCTATGTCGAACCTGATCGGTCCACCGACCGATCAGGGATCCCTCTGATCGGTCTGGTGACCGATCAGATCAGGGAATTCCCTGTTTGGGTCAAAAACTCCTCAGTCCAATCCCATTTCACCAAATTGTATCAGTTTAATGATCATACTACAAACAAATCTGATACAAACCAAGTAAAATTGGAACATTCTAATCATACTTGGAGCAAATTTAATACTGATTCGATACAAACCCGTGTTGAAATTTTTGAAATTCATATGAACGGGTTGTTTGAATCATGTCTCTTGATCTCTTGCTCCTTGATGAGGAATATTTTTCAGTCGAGAAACCCAAACCATAGTTCAGAAGTTTTTCTGAAATGTCAACTATTGATGAAGTCTACACCCCTGTTATGAAATTTCAATTGTTAATGCAGTCTGATCTTGCACGAATCAGAATTACAGAAATTTTTCTGAAAATTGATCGTTTATAGATAAATCAGAAATTTTTCTATATCAATCATCAGTCTGATGAAGCTACATTACTACTTGTAATATGAAACATATACATGTTTGACCATGATATTATTCTGTATATGTTTTCATGTGCAATTCATAATTACCTTTGATCATTTTAGGGAGAGAGCCTCGGTTAAGGGGGAGGTATATTTAAACTTAATAACCATACCCTTTTCGATGTTTGACAAAAGGGGAGAGAATGGTTGATTAAGTTTAGGGTTCATCATTGTAGGGGGAGGATCTTGATTCCCTTATGAAAATTGAATGGACTTCAATTGATCATTAATACCTAAACTTAAAATGGGTTGTCAAACAACAAAAAGGGGGAGATTGTTGATGCAGTCTGGCCCAATTGCTGTTTTGGTGTTGACAATGATTTAAGTTTGGTTGAGTGAATTCGGATTAAGTCCAGGTGGATCTGGGAGATCGCACGCTGGCATGGGAAAAGACCTAGTGGGACTAGGTGAAGTCCAGGTGGATCTGAGAGATCGCACGCTGGCATAGGAAAAGACCTAGTGGGACTAGGCACATCTAGTGGGACTAGACACACCTAGTGGGACTAGGTGAAGTCCAGGTGGATCTGGGAGATCGCACGCTGGCATAGGAAAAGACCTAGTGGGACTAGGCACACCTAGTGGGACTAGGTGAAGTCCAGGTGGATCTCGGAGATCGTACGCTGGCATGGGAAAAGACCTAGTGGGACTAGGCACACCTAGTGGGACTAGGTGAAGTCTAGGTGGATCTGGGAGATCGTACGCTGACATGAGAAAAGACCTAGTGGGACTAGGTGAAGTCCAGGTGGATCTGGGAGATCACACGCTGGCATGGGAAAAGACCTAGTGGGACTAGGCACACCTAGTGAGACTAGGTGAAGTCCAGGTGGATCTCGGAGATCGTACGCTGGCATAGGAAAAGACCTAGTGGGACTAGGCACACCTAGTAGGACTAGGTGAAGTCCAGGTGGATCTGGGAGATCGTACGCTGACATGAAAAAAGACCTAGTGGGACTAGGTGAAGTCCAGGTGGATCTGGGAGATCGTACGCTGGCATGAGAAAAGACCTAGTGGGACTAGCCACACCTAGTGGGACTAGGTGAAGTCCCGGTGAGTGAAGCTGGGCACGGAGTCCTGGTCCGGGGGACTGAGCACGAGTCAGAGAAGGCTGGGAGCCCGTTCTCTTGACTTAGGGTGGAATTGGTCTTGGCTAGATCGGTCTGGTGACCGATCAGGGAGATTGGCACGAACTCCTGTTGTGGATCGGTCTGGTGACCGATCCAGATAATGCTGTTCGGTCTGGTGATCGATCAAGGAGAGAACAGAAAGGTTTCTGTTGAGCTTCAGATCGTTCTGGTGAACGATCAGAGAGAGGTCAGTAGCCTTGGGGAGAAACTCTTGATCGGTTTGCTGGACCGATCAAATATCGCGGATTCTCCATTATGACCGATCAAGATGGATCCTGATCGGTCAGGGAGTACCCTGATCGGTCTAGGGACCGATCAGGCCACAACCTGATCGGTCGGGTGACCGATCAGTGAGAGTTGGCCTGCAAAGGCTGGGAATCCCAGCACTGCTGTGGATCGGTCCGGTGATCGATCCACGATCTGTGATCGGTCAGGGTGATCGATCACAAGGAGTTCACGATTTTCAGTTTCTCACTGTAGACCGATCAGGCTAGAGCCTGATCGGTCAGGGCTAACCCTGATCGATCTGGTGACCGATCAGGGTCCTCTCTGATCGGTCTGATGACCGATCAGTAGCTGTGACTTTAATTCAAATCGTTGTCAGACGATCTGATCGCGTCTGTTTTCTCTGTGCTTTATCTGATACACTATGATTTCCTTGTGATATGCTTTGCTAAGCGTCTGATGAGCTTGCAGGTAATGGAGGATGACCCAAACAAAGGAGGAGGGTCAATTGGAGACTTTCTTCACGTCAAGTTTGGATGTTTTCTCTTCTCAGGTTTCAACGGCTTCTGAGGGCTGCTGGCGACTGACGGAGGCTCAGCTGAAGAGGTCTTCAGTGGATTGAGTGCTCAGGGAGGTCAGTGGGTTCAGGCTGTGCTCAGTGAATGCTGACGAAGCTTGGCGACGAGGAGCAGAAGCTTAAGACGAAGCTGGAAGCAGAGGAGCGGTGGCAGTGAACAGATAGAAAACTTAGGAAGTTTTGGCTGGGCTGTGTGTGTGCTCTCTGTTGCTTTGTGCTTAAGTGTTCTTGCTACATTATTGTGAGAGTTTCCTTCTAGTGTCTCGTGAGCTTATCTTATATCCATCTGAGACAGCTTGTGGAGAGGTTTCTCCACCGAGAAGGAGACAGTTGCTATCCGGGGTTCACCGGGGCTTGATCTGCCGACGATCAAGGGATCGCCCACCTCACGGGCACGCAAGGAGTAGGGGCAAGTTATCCCCGAACCTTGTAAACGATCCTTGTTAGCGTTTTGGTTTGTGTTTCATTTATGTATTTATACTTGTATTATTTTCTTCCGCTGCTGCTGCTAACCCTAAGTGCAGAAGTAAAGAAGCTGAGTTTAGTGTCTGGCTACATTTACCCCCCCCCCCCACCTCTATAGCCATCCAAGCACCAACATCCCTGACCCTGATTGGATCATAGCTATGCAAGAGGAGTTAGCCAAATTTGAAAGAAACCAAGTCTGAGAATTAGTACCTAAACCTGACGGCAAGTCTATTATAGATACTAAGTGGGTGTTTAGGAATAAACTAAATGACCAAGGGAAAATAGTTAGAAATAAAGCCCGCTTAGTAGCTAAAGGGTTCAGTCAAGTTGAAGGATTAGACTATGATGAAACCTATGCCCCAGTAGCCAGACTTGAATCAATTAGAATGTTGTTAGCATTTGCAGCCCATAGAGGGTTCAAGCTATACCAAATGGACGTTAAGTCTGCCTTTTTAAATGGGTTCATCAAAGAAGAAGTCTATGTAGGATAACCCCCAGGATTTGAGGACCTAGAGAAACCTGAGTATGTATTTAAACTTAGAAAAGCACTGTATGGGTTGAAACAAGCACCTAGGGCATGATATGAACGTTTATCAACCTATCTAATTTCTAAGGAGTTTAACCAAGGACAAATTGACTCCACTCTTTTTGTTAAAACCTTAGAAAAAGACATTTTATTGCCCAAATTTATGTTGACGATATAATTTTCGGATCCACCAACTCATGCTTTGTCGTCGGCATTGGATTGAACATACGGTTCCTGTACAAGTATGTTCTTGGCCTTCCAAGTTCATCTTTCAAAGCTTATTTGAACGACTGGAATGGATGGCATTGGGCACTTTTGGCAGGTCTACTTTGTGGCTTTGGGAATGGCTTTCAATTCATGGGTGGGTAAGCCGCCGAATACGCAGCAGCTGATGCCGTGTAGGTAAATTGTGACAACTGAGTTATCGACGCCTTTGTTTCGGAGAAGAAAATGAATGGTTCTATAAATTGTGTTTGTCTTGGTCAGGCCTTGCCGCTTGTGAGCACATTTTGGGGCATAATCCTATTTGGAGAGTACAGGAAATCATCAAAGAAGACTTACTCGCTGCTGGTGAGCATGTTGTCTATGTTTATCATTGCTGTAGGGGTTCTTATGGCTTCATCTGGGCATAGAAGGCACTGATCAAGCAAACTGTCCAATGGGTGTAAAAATTTAAATCAAGTTCCCTCCTATTTTTAAGGAACACTATAGAAGTTATTGACGCATGTCTAGTGACATTTGGCAAGTTGTGAAGCCTTGCCAAATGTCACTAGACATGCGTCAATAATCTATTATCTTTCCTTGAACTCTTATTTTTAAAAAAATTAGTCCTTTTCAATGATAATTTTATATGTCACCTATTCATATATAGTCTTTCATTTTTGTCTTCTAGTCGACTCAAGTAGCAGTTTTGTTAGGTCAAGACATTCCACATGATTTTTTTCCTTCGCTGTCATCAATGTTTTTGACTATATATCAGCCTCCATGCAACTAAATATTGTACTATTTATTACTCTCCTTGGGTTTATATATGAATTTATTTCTCTCATGTTAGGACCACTTTATCCAAGTACTTATCATTGATTTCAGAAAAACAACTGGTTGAATCCTCGGTCAAAGAAAAAGACTTTGATTGTTCAAAGAAAAACCCAGAGGTCCCTATGGATATTATAGAAGGAATGTATTTCTCAAAGACTTTGTTTTAGATTTAATTAGTTGATCTCTTAATAGAAACTTAAGTTGATTTGGTGATTATTTATACCAACAGTTTAAATTTCTAGGAAGAGCCTAATCCATAAGCTGATAGCTAACAATAAGCTATTTATACATTGAGATTTTTTCCACTTGCTTTATTGCTTTAAATAACTAACTGGAGTATAATTTTTATTGTCTAGTATCAGTTTTATTAATTGTCTAAACATCATATTGACTTGCCTACCTCAGTCTTCCCAAAGAAAGTGAGATGCAATTCTCACAAACTAGGTTGATTTATTGTCACATACAGCCTTGTAGACAATCCAAACATATCCTCCTACATTCTGAATCTTGCATCGAGTGATCACCATTGTGCTGTGAGCAAAAACGATTGTGACAGCTTATCTCAATGCATGTCGATAAGGTATCAATCAATTCTGGAAGCTTTAGCCATATCGTTGACAAGATGTTGCAAACTAAATAGAGATTTTGACAGCTTATCTCAATGCATGTCGATAAGTGATACAATGCATGTCGATTGTATCACTTGTTGTAAGTGTTTTACAAAAGAACTCAGCTGGTTGCTTGTTTTGTTTCAGACCAATTTCAGATGACAACATTGCATCTCTATCGTACTATAATATAGTTGTATCATAATTATCTCCTAGAATCTTTTATTCTATTATTTTTAGTTGTGAATGCTCATTTTATATTTCTATTTATTGTGACAATTTATATCCAAGGGAAGGAATCAGCTTATTGTGCAAAGCTAAGGGGCGCGACTGTCTTCATCTGGTTGACTGCACTTGGATGAAGCTTCTGGGGTTTTTTTTTATGATGTTTGGAATAATTTTGATGATATTTATCTCAGTTTCTGGTTCTTGATGTATATGATATTTTGATGATGTTATCTCAGTTTGGACTAATACTGGGGATATCTTGATGTATGATATTTGCGCAGTATGATGTATGATATTTGATGATATTTTGATGTATGATAGTTTGACGTGTGTTTGCTCAATATTGTTTAATTATTTAAATAATTTATTTTTTAAATGGTATTTGTTGTAAATTGTTGGTTGCCTTAACCAAAAAACAACGATTTTTATTTGTTGTCAAACTATTGTTTAAATCACACACAAACAACGGTTTAATACTATTGTTAACCTGTTGTCGATCACATTAAAAAACAACGTTGAAAAACTATTGCTACACTGTTGTTATTGACTATAAACGACAACGGTTTTAACTGTTGATGTTGAGCATCCCTTTTAACAATATGACCTTTAACAACAGTGTTTTTAGCCTACGACAACAGTGAACGTCCGTTGTTAATAAGCATTTTTCTACTAGTGTATGGCGAGTCGGTGAGGGCGGCATCTGAGTCACGGACGAAAACAAAACGATGTTTCTTTTTTTTTAATCTGTTTTTATTTTTCTAATCTGCATGTCGTGATAAACGTTTCAATGTTTATTTTTTTCTTTTTTTTTAATTTGTTGTCGTGTTCACATTTTTTTCTTCTTTTTTAATTTTTTATTACTACTAAAATTTTGTTGTAGGGCCCAGTGTGGGCAGCTGCCCACACTGGGCCTTAATATGCTCCGCCCCTGGCCATAACATTTGGGATAGTAACCTCATGATTTACCTCTTTCGTGTTGGCCCTAGGATGGGTTGACGGAGAGGTTGGGAGCGAGCGAATCGCCTTATGCTAGCTTATAGTGCTTGAGTCAATATTTGAAGCAAACTCCCTTTCAACGTAGATAATCAAAGAATTTGTGAGAAAGTTTTTTCTCATTCTATTACAAAAAGCTATTTTAATATGCTTCATAGTCGAAAATGGATGTTGTATAGTTGTTGTGGAAACATATAAATTTAAAATTAGACGGATCAAGTTGTCGGTTAAATTATAATATTGTAACTTTTTTCCAAACAACCCTTGGCACAATTTTGAGATAGTGAATTGATCCTGTCGCCAAGTGAGTCGGACGCCCTTACAGCGGGATGAGTCTCCGAGGTGAGCGAGGTCGCTGAAGTGGCGTGACTAGCTGGGTCACTCCTAACCTGCAAGACAGGAACCATTAGAACCCGCCGGGAAAAGTCCCCGGCCAGGCACTCCGACGGTCAAGTCAGTACACGACGGTGGCGATGGAAAGCAATAGAACAGCAGCGAAATTGCACTATCGCGCGTACCTGAGAAATGCGAAGTGGGAGGTATTTATATGACCGGGAAAGCTGACAGGTTTTGCCCCGTACGCCCCTTGCCGCTATGTGGAGAGGGCCAGGTAATGCATGCCCAGGGATGGCAGGGTAAAGTAGCGCATGCTCTATTAAGAAAAGGGGCACTGTCAACTTAAGGATGGCGTCGTTGGGCGCCGCTCGACCTGACACCAAAGCATGTGGTCGAGGTATGGGGGACAAAGTGTGGCAGGCGAATCAGTACTCCAGCGAGATATCCGCCGCTGGGGACCGGAACGGCTTAGGTCCTGCGCCGACCTTGTACCATGTCTAGTAGTCTGGTGTCAGGGAGTGATTGTGCCGACTGGGGCACTGAGTGAGGAGGCCGGCTGAGGGCCTATGAGGGTGCCGACTGGGGCACTGAGTGAGGAGGCCGGTTGAGGGCCTATGAGGGTGCCGACTGGGGTACTGAGGGGATCACTTCTCCAGTCCAAGCTTATCTGACTCAGTAGAACGCTATTATAGGCATGTATGGGCCTTGACACGGAAACCCAGGGGGCCTAAGTCCGCGTGCCTCTTATCCGGCGGGATCGTCCAGATCAACAGCCACTCTTCCTGACTGAGCGCCAGGCTGCCGGGCCAGGCTACACGCAAGCTGGCCCGGGATCATAAGCATCTCCCTCAAGTCTAGTCGAAGGAGGTGCGTAGTCCGACTGACTGGACCTCAAGTCTGGTCCGAGCCTGGCGCGCCCATCGGAAGGGCTGACCGTCATCTATTGCGACATTTCTAGTGCACCTGTATTCCGTCGCCTCGAGGATTGGCTGAGTCTGATCGGACGGCTTCAGCTAGATCACACGTTTCGTCCAACCGCTCATCAGACGACTGGCACTCCTTGCCTGCTTCCCTAAAGCGGAACACCCCACCTGCCCGCTTCTTCTTCACGCATTCGAAGCTGTCCCTGGTCCTCTGCCGCCTCAAGCATCATTAGGGTTGCGGCCTCGCCTTGACTTTCCCTCGGCGACTCCTTCTCATCGGTTAGCCTCTCTCCTCCACCTTCTCCGATGGCCTCCTCTTCTTCGTCTCCATCTCCGCCTCAGCCTTGGTATTCCACACTGATCACCACCCTTACCACCCATGACCTGCTCCAAATACGCTCGGATTTCCTGCTCTCTGCCGACCTTCACCCGCTTCTTCCTAAATCACACGAGCGCCCGAACTCCGCCCCCTTAGGCTACATTACCTTGTCCCGGGACCATCTTCAAGCTGGCCTTCGTTTCCCCGTCCATCCTTTCATTGCTGTCGTCTGCGAATATTTCCAGATTCCCCTATCTCAACTAGCTCCCAATGTCATACGTATGATATGTGGCTCAGCCATCGTTTTCTCCCTTCTCGAGATTCCCCTGATACCAGAGAACTTTCACTACTTCTTTTACCCCAAACAGCAGGAAGTGGGTGACTTCTTCTTCCAGGCCCGAGCCAAAACCTCTTTCCTCTCGAACCTGCCTACTTCCAATAAGGGCTGGAAGGAGTGATACTTTTTTGTTGGGTCGATTGCAGTAAGAAACGCATGACCAAATTACACCGATGTGGAATTCTGGAATCATTTGAACCCGGTTCATTTGATACATGCGAATCATGCTTAAAAGGCAAGATGGTCAAATTACCCTTTTCCGAAAAAGGTAATCCAGTGGGAGAATTGCTTGGTCTAATACATACTGATGTATGTGGACCAATGTCAACTCTTGCACAAGGAGGCTATAGCTACTTCATTACCTTTATCGATGATCACTCGCGATTCGGGTATGTGTTCTTAATGAAACACAAATCTGAAGCTTTTGAGAAATTCAAAGAGTTCAGAAATGAAGTAGAGAAACAGCTTGGCAAAAGTATTAAGATACTTCGATCCGATCGGGGTGGTGAATACTTAAGTCAAGAGTTTCAAGATTATCTTAGGGACAATGGGATATTGTCTCAATGGACTCCGCCATATACACCACAGCATAATGGTGTATCTGAGAGGTGTAACCGAACCTTATGGACATGGTTAGATCCATGATGAATCATGCAACTCTTCCAAAATCCTTTTGGGGCTATGCGCTCAAGACAGCTGTTTACTTGCAAAACAGAGTCCCGACCAAGGCAGTCTCTACTACTCCATATGAGACGTGGAATAGTAAGAAACTTCACTTATCTCACCTTAAGATATGGAGTTGTCCTGCTTATGTGAAGCGGATTGTATCAGACAAATTGGATGCTAAGTCTGATAAATGTCTATTTATTGGATACCCTAAGGAAACAAAGGGTTACCAATTCTATCATCCCTTGGAACAAAAAGTGTTTGTTTCAAGGCATGTTGTATTTCTGGAAAAAGAATTTCTTTTACAAGAAAACAGTGGGAGTAATATTGAACTTGAAGAAGTTCAAGAAACTCCAATAGACATTACAGAGACACCTAGTCTAGACCCACAAACAATAACTCATAATGATGAGCTATCAGTTGAACCTAAAACAACACCACTACTTCGTAGATCTGATAGGACACGCAATATTCCAGAGAGATACGGATTTCTCGTAAGTGAATCGAATGACGTGTTACTCGTTAGCGATGACGAACCTATCAGTTATGATAATGTTCTGAAAAGTTCAGAAAGGGACAAATGGCTTGAAGCCATGAAGTCGGAAATGGATTCCATGTACGAAAATCAAGTATGGGACTTGGTTAACCCACCTGAAGGGATTAAGCCCATAGGGTGCAAGTGGGTTTTCAAGAAGAAAATCGACATGGAAGGTAATGTTGTTACCTTTAAGGCTAGACTAGTGACAAAAGGATATCGTCAGAAACAAGGAATTGATTATGACGAAACCTATTCGCCAGTAGCTATGCTTAAATCCATTCGGATGCTCCTGGCCATAGCAGCTCATTATGACTATGAGATATGGCAAATGGATGTGAAAACAGTTTTCCTTAATGGAAACCTGCTTGTGGATGTATACATAATACAACCTGAAGGTTTCACATCGGTTGATAAAACCAAAATATGCAAGCTTCGACGATCCATATATGGACTAAAACAAGCATCCAGGTGCTGGAACATCCGTTTTGATGAGACAATCAAAGAGTTTGATTTCTCACAAAATCCTGACGAACCTTGTGTGTACAAGAATGTTAGTGGGAGTGCAGTCGTATTCCTAGTATTATATGTCGATGACATATTGCTTATAGGAAACGATATATCAGTTTTACAGTCGGTTAAAATTTGGTTGTCCAAAACTTTTTCCATGAAAGACCTGGGAGAAGCAACCTATATCCTTGGGATTAGAATCTATAGAGATAGATCAAAACGGTTGCTTGGTCTTTCGCAGTCTACATATATAGACCGAGTGCTAAAAAGGTTTAGCATGTCGGAATCCAAGAAAGGTTACCTTCCCATCAGGCATGGGATTAACCTTTCAAAGTCTATGTGTCCGCGCACAGAAGACGAGAGGATTTGCATGAATAAGATTCCTTATGCATCCGCGATAGGATCTATCATGTATGCTATGTTATGTACTAGGCCCGATGTATCGTATGCTCTGAGCGTCACAAGCAGATACCAGTTTGATCCAGGAATGGATCATTGGGCGGCTGTCAAGACAATCCTTAAGTACTTAAGAAGAACTAAGGATGTGTTCCTAATATATGAAAAAAGAGATATGATAATACGTGGGTATACAGATGCCAGTTTCCAGACAGATAAGGATGACTCCAAATCTCAGTCCGGATACGTATTTACTTTGAATGGAGGCGCAATAAGTTGGAAGAGTTCCAAACAAGACACCGTAGCGGATTCTACCACGAAAGCAGAATATATTGCAGCTTCGGAAGCAGCAAAGGAAGCAGTATGGATCAAGAAGTTTGTCATAGAACTTGGTGTGGTTCCAACCATTGATGAAGCAGTGCCGGTTTACTGCGACAACAATGGAGCTATTACACAAGCAAAGGAACCAAGGTCTCATCAGCGATCCAAACATGTGCTTCGTCGCTATCATCTGATCAGAGAGATTATAAGTAGGAATGATATACAAATTGAGAAAATTCCCAATGAAAGGAATTTAGCGGATCCTTTAACTAAGGCCTTGTCTCAAAGCAAGTTTGAGGGTCATGTTAGAGCCTGTGGTATTGGATACCGTAGTGATTGACATTAGGCCAAGTGGGAGTTTATTAGTGATATGAGAAAAGTGTCCTAAGGCAATCGCCTTATGATTGTAATCATTTATTTTAATAAATGAATATTCACTATTTGAGTATACATGTTTATGTATTTGATTAAGATCTTAAACTCATTTACTGAATGTCCGCAATACAATTCACAGCATGAGAGAATTTGTGATGAATTCACAACTAGTGATTATCTCTACATGTGCAATTGTGAAGTATTGAAATTGTCCCTAGTCGATGAATTGATAAATACGGACACTATCAATTCTGTTGAGACTAGCATGGGTTATTCTCTAATCAGCTGATTCTCACTGGCTGGTGACATTGGGATGTCCGGAGATAAACATGAATGCTAGTTAAGGGAACTAGTTCATTGGAGTGACTGGCTGTAAAACTTCATATGGTAATCTACATATAGATATGTCAATGAAGTTCTTACTGCAGCTTAAGTGCGATGTTCCTTTGACTTGCGGTGTTCAAGTCATCTTGGTCATGAAGACTTATACTTTGACATCTTAAACAAGCATCTCCAAGGAGGTGTGGACCTAGGATGATTGGGTATAAGCCGAAGTGCCCGAAGATGTTTGAACATCCTACAAAGGATTCACCACTCCTTGCGAGGAGATGTATACCCAAGGCCTATGTCGGATTATTACTCGAAGCCTCTGGCCAGAGCATCACATGATCAGAGTATGAATATCTCAGATACATAAGAGTAATTAGAATCCGTTGGACGAGAAAGACATTGCTTGGGCTAGGTGTGACGTAGTCAGCCTAGTGGGGACTGACACACATAGACCATGTCCTGAACCAAGTGGGTATAAGATGGTGAAGGGAATGAGGCACGATTCATTAGAGCTGCTGAAGGGTTTCAGAATAATTTCTGAGGTTAACCGTTGATCTTTCGATTAATTGGGGATCATGATGTACTACTAGGTGTCACTTATGATCGTTCTATAATTGGTTAATTACGGACGGCCAACATAAATCGAAAGTCTATTTAGTCACACGCACTACGAGTAATCCGAGGGATTTAAAACGAGTTGAAAATTGGATTTTCCGATCAAGAGAGATAAGTCGAATCTGAATTTTTCAGAGACGCATCGGAAGCATAAAATGGCTAAGTCTTTTGAAGACTTATTGGACGAATTAAATGAGTTTAATTCGTATAGTTTTAGCTTGGATTTGGCCGGCCAAAGAGGGTCCCCACCCTCTTTGTTTGGCCGGCCATAACAAAAGGGGAAAACCGAATTTTTGGTTCAAATTATAAAATAAACCGAGCGTGGTTTGTTTTATAAAATTATGGATAAAGAAATTTATATAAAGAAATTTATATAAAGAGATTTATTTTTCATGGAAATTAAAATAAACCATGGATTGGTTTATTTTATTTTATAAAATCAATAATAGATTGATTTACCATGATAAAGAAATTTATATAAAAAAATTTCTTTCCATAAGAAAAGGGAGACATGGTTGTTTTTATCATAAATTAAATTATGATAAAAACTTGGTATGATGGAATAATTCATAGAAAAATTTATATGATAAATTTCTTATGAAAATTTATTCCATAAAAAGGAGACTTGGCGATTGAGAGGCTACTATATAAAGGAACTAAGGCAAGACTTGGAGATTAATCTAAGAGATCTAGAAATAAGCCCTCTCTCTCTCTCCTTCTCTCCCTCTCCCTCCTCTAGTGTCGCCGGCCCTAAAAGGAGGACCCCTTTGTTGCCGTGAGCTTCATCCACCAAGCAGCCGCCGAAGAAGAAGAAGAAGCGGGCGCAACTTCTTCCTTCCTCCTGGAATCTTGATTCCGTTCTTCGTTTGGTGGTTAGTCTTCCCATCTCTCTCTTGGTATTCTTGTTGTGCCTTTGGAGAATCTAGTAGTTCTTGTCGGCACGAAACTCGTGGCTTTGCGAAGTCATCCCGAAGAAAACTCGGCGTGGATGCGAATAGAGGTGGAGCTTCCAAGGGACGCTTACGGTTGGATCTCGTCCCTTCCTTCGAGTTACGCGAGATATTAAGTAAATTAGTTTACTTTCTGCATAATTTTAATATATGATCATGTCTACACAATATAAAGTTGCATGCTTAGATGTGCGGTTAAATAATTTAGGAAATTATTTATACTAAATTTTCCGCTGCACGTAATAAATTTTAAAATTACGAACCCGCATCCATGTCAACATGCACCCGGTCCCAACACGGGGTTCTCGTGACAAAGCCGACGCTTTCTTCCTTAAGGCCACGCAGGTATATACAGACGATTCAGGTCTGATATTACGCCTTCCTTTTCTAATTCTTCAGAACATTGCTTTCTCCCGCAGTTCGCAGGGGACTGTCACGGTGTCTCTATGTTACTCCTAGCCCAAAGCTCAGCCAGGGCTAAGGCCGAGAGGGAGGTGGAGCGCCTACGCACACAGCTGACGCACTCACAACTAGTCGTTGACGAGCCCACACTGAACCGCCTACGAGAGGAGGTTCAGGACCTGTAAGATAAGCTGGCCCAGTCGGGGGAACAACTTGAAGCGGCGAGCGGTCAACTTGAGACGGCGCAGCAAACCACTTCCCAATCAAACATCCGGCTTTCCGCCCTAAAGCACGCCGAGCGGAAAGTGCGAGCTTTGCAAGGGGAGGCCCAGGCCGAGTCAGCTCAAGCGAAGTCAGACCTCCAGAGGGCGTTAATTGCCCTCGACTCTGTTCGGGCCCAATTGGAGGCCAAAGATACGGCCGCCCTAGCCCAGTCGCAAAGAATAACTGAGCTATCCATGGAGCTCTCTTCCAAGGATCAACTGCTGCGCATCCAGGGAGAAGAGCTTGAGCGGCTACAGAAGGAAAGGTCCGAGTGGGAAACCACCCGATCAGAGTTGACAGAGCTACGCACTTGTAGGGAGGTCGAACAGGCCAAGTGGGAGGCGATCGAGTCTGAGCTGAGGACGCTCCGATCCTACAAGGATACTGAAGATTCTCGGCGGGAGGAGTATAGGCTTGAGTGCATCAACGACTCGGCCCACAAGGCCGAAATTGCAAAACGATTCATGGATGTCATGGAGCTGCAAGGGCTGAACATAGTCCGCGACTTAGGCTTGGCGGGTATCTGTCTCCCGATGTGCCTCCCACGGCCGTGAGCCTTGAGGACATGTGTGAGGACTTGTCCAGCGTGACCGACGAACCCTTCAAGTGAAGGTTAAACCATTTGTATCTTTTGCTTTGCCTTGTTGTACCCCTGAGCAGGTGGAAGGTTCGGAATGATGCATTATCTGCGCCTCTTCATTTCCCTCTCCAAGTAGTTAAGGCAGGGACCATTACTGATCTCCCAGGCTATCGACTGAAGCGTCCTAATCGGGGCGCTTCCTTACACGGTGCAGGCCATCAAACCAGCGGAGTCGAAACCGCTTATTCGGGTTTGACCGCTTGGTTGGGTCGAGAACCAAGAACCACGGGTTGCCATGCGCCCGACCAAGCTCAAAGCCCAAGGATTGGAGGGAGCTTGCGTATTTGTGAGAACCTTCGTGCGCCTGTCCCATCGAGGCGATTCGTATCTCAATCTCTGACGCCTGCTTTAATGGGGGATGGAACAGGACTTGAGCGACGCGACGTGTCGACTGGCGAAACGTCCATCACTAGTCGTAAGCACCTCGGGCAGCGAACAACCCTTTTTCATTTGCTCTGGATCTACCTCTTCTTCACGCCTTCCCCTCGTGCGCCTGACCGTTCGATCATTCGGCTTATCAAGGTCCTTAGTGGACGGCTGCGATACGCTTCTTCCTTCTATACATAGGCGGCCTCTGCCGCCATCGCTTCCAGAGAAAAACTCGTGAAATTGAATTCTTGTTCATCCTCCGTTATGGCTACCGATTCCTCTGAAGAAGTTCCTCCTCTAGGAGGACTGTGTGCTCCTTTAGACGAATCACGCTCCTCTACCTCGGAGGAGATTGACCAGGAGTATTTTGAAATGATGCTCCCTACCAATTCACCCCTTTCGCCTCAGCCATTTGAACCCACCTTTTCCCCTTGTGAAAGTACTTCACGTAAGGGGAAAGGGTCCATGCAAATGAGCTTCCCCCTCCATAAGGGAGTCTCTGATACGAGTGGCTCTCCATTAAAACTTGCCCTCAGGCGCCTCGTTCGGTTGACTTTCCATCTCCATATAGCACTCCTGCTCTTCCCCGCCGAGCGAAGCGAGCCAGGGTACCGGCTTCTGCAGAACCTGCTACCGCGGCACCCGCATCTTCCTGTGTGACCTCCCTTCCTGGGCACGCTCTCCCTCCGCTCGGCCCCGGGGTATCGCCTTCTCTCGCACCTCCCGAGCTTACCTCCTCGCATCGATTCGCGAGTTTGCAGTTCTCCCGTTGGGAGCACATGTCAGCCCCCCTCCTTTTTTTATCAGAGACGATCTCAGAGGGTATTACAGCCCTCGGGGCTCCCTCTTCTTCTACTTCGTCGAGGAGGGTTTGGATGTGCATGTCCCCGGGGAGCTCCGAGGGAGGTGTTCATACCGTCCTTTGTCATTCAACTCGTCGCATTTCTATATGCCGTCTGCCTGCCCATGTTGGCTCGCTGAATGCTGGAGGGGGTACTATCACATGCCCCCTATCAAAGCAGAAGCTAGGCTGGGGCGGCTAGCGGCTTGCATGCTCCCTGCCCCTTTTCAACCCTCGGTCCTTCGCGGGCGAGGACGCTGCCTTCGACTCTCCTGGACCAGTCTCTCCGCCTGCCGCCGTTCCTTGAGCACTATCTAGTGTCTCGTGTTCAAGTGATGGCCAGGGCAGGAGATCTGCAAACTTCTCCCAGCCGAGAGTCCGGAAACCCTGCTCGGGCGAAAGCTCGTAGGTCTGACCCGGAAAACTTCAGCTTATGAAAGGTGCTGTTCTCACTCTTCTTTTCTCTGTTTCTGACTTCTGCCTTCTTTTGCTGACAGGCGTCACCGTCAGATTGGATTTCCGAGGAGTGGCCTGCGCTCCGAGCACAACCTTTTGAGGCACAACACCTCATCTCTGTCTTGCGGGCCGATCTAAGGGCCAAAGAGGCGGAGAGGGCCGCCAGTGCCGCGGAGCTCAGCGAGCTGAAGCAGAAGTACGAGGTTCAAACGTCCGTGCTGAAGGCCGTCCAGCGGCGCCTTCGTCACCTCAAAGACTACGCGGACTCCTTGCTCCGAGATCGGGCCCTGAAGGAGAGGACCAGCCGAGCTCCATGAGTTGAGGCTGGGCATTACTGAGACCCGCTTAATTTTGTCCTGCCCAGCCAAAGAGAGATTAAGCCTCTACTTTGTACTTGCCCTGGATAATAAAATGTTACTTTTCCGTATATGTGTGACTTTTGCGAGTCGGTAATTCGAACGACGTTAATAATCGGCACGAGGGCTTCCCTCATTAGAATCTTACCCGCTCCTGGCATTTATGATCGTCGCGAGCATTAGGTTTTCCCTTGGTGGGGGCTGCCCTAATCAGAAGGTGCTGTGCTCCCGTGTCGGGACGAGGTACTTTTGAGAGTAGAGCGGGGAGTGGCTCGAGGCAACGCGGGCATCTAAGTGTCCATCAAGGAATCGGACCATTATCCTGGACCCTTTACCGCGCTATGGCCAGGCCTTAGATTTTCAATTGGCCTCGTCGGGCCTAGCGTCTTACAGTTATGCTTGGCTCATGAAACACCCGAGCCGGGGGATGTTTACGGAGCGTTCCTTGTCTTTGTATTGCAAGAATTTTGTCCCCTTGGCAGATTAATAAGAGGGAAATCAGGGTCGCCCTGGGCTGGGTCAAGGACCGAGCCGGAGGAGTGTCATGACTTGCTGAAAGGGTGGGAGTTCCACTACCCCCTCAGGCCAACTCTCAGGAGCGCGAGCCGTAACGTGCCCAATCGGCACCATGGAACAAGAAAGGGGGCATGGAAGTGGGTGTACTCACGAATTGCTAGCAACGCAAGAGTTTGCGCGCATGATCACGATCGGGCAGAGCTCATGAAACATGGGGCGCCCCGATTTTATTGAGCGGCTGTGTCGCGCGGAATATGGTACCCACAGTCAGACGGGCCCATCTGCGGGAGAACCCATAGTCGGACAGGACCCAGAGGGCGTGGAACGCCGCGCGTCTTGCTGAGCTGCCGAGTTGCGGGAAAGCACACATGGTCAGGCAGGTTGACCCGCGGGAAATTAGCACACACAGTTGGGCAGGACTCAGGGACCGTGGGACGCCATGCATCTTACTGAGCAGCCGAGCTGCTGGATATTAGCGCACACAGTCGGACAGGACTTAGGGAGCGTGGGACGCCACGCGTCTTACTGAGCAGCTGAGCTGCGGGAAAGCACACACGGTCAGGCAGGCTGAGCCGCGGGAAATCAGCGCACACAGTCGGGCAGGACTTAGGGAGCGTGGGGCGCCACGTATCTTACTGAGCAGCCGAACTGCGGGAAAGCACACACGGTCAGGCAAGCTGAACCGCGAGAAATATGGCACACACAGTCAGACGGGCCGAGCTGCGGGATATTAGCGCACACAGTCGGACAGGACTCAGGGAGCGTGGGACGCCACGCGTCTTACTGAGCAGCCGAGCTGCGGGAAAGCACACACGGTCAGGCAGGCTGAGCTGCGGGAAATTAGCGCACACAGTCGGGCAGGACTCAGGGAGCATGGGATGCCACGCATCTTACTGAGCAGCCGAGCTGCGGGATATTAGCGCACACAGTCGGACAGGACTCAGGGAGCGTGGGACGCCACGCGTCTTACTGAGCAGCCGAGCTGCGGGAAAGCACACACGGTCAGGTAGGCTGAACCGCGGGAAATTAGCGCACACAGTCGGGCAAGACTCAGGGAGCATGGGACGCCACGCATCTTACTGAGCGGTCGAGCTGCGGGAAAGCACACACGGTCAGGCAGGCTGAGCCGCGAGAAATTAGCGCACACAGTCGAGCAGGACTCAGGGAGCGTGGAACGCCACGCGTCTTACTGAGCAGCCGAGCTGCGGGAAAGCACACACGGTCAGGCAGGCTGAACCGCGGGAAATTAGCGCACACAGTCGGGCAGGACTCAGGGAGCGTGGGACGCCACGCGTCTTACTGAGCAGCCGAGCTGCGGGAAAGCACACACGGTCAGGCAGGCTGAACCGCGGGAAATTAGCACACACAGTCGGGCAGGACTCAGGGAGCGTGGGACGCCACGCATCTTACTGAGCAGCCGAGCTGCGAGAAAGCACACACGGTCAGGCAGGCTGAACCGCGGGAAATTAGCGCACACAGTCGGGCAGGACTCAGGGAGCGTGGGACGCCACGCATCTTACTGAGCGGCCGAGCTGCGGGAAATACAGTTTGAGAGTCTGAGGCACCCGCTAGCGGGGTAAGGACCACGTGCCTCCGCTTGTTAGATGCGTTTTACATGTACATTACCCTTTGTCACTCAGCAGCTCGATAAGGTTGAAGGTGGACCGCACTCCAAGGTCGATCCAACCTTTTTCCCTTCTCATTCTCTAAGTAGTACACCTCTGAAGAAAGCTTTTGCATAATCTTGAAGGGTCCTCCCCACTACGGCTCCAGCTTGCCTACGTCCCCCACCGGCTTAATTCTTTTCCAGACAAGATCGCCCACTTCAAATGCTCTGGGTAGCACTCTTCGATCGTACCGCTGCTTCATCCTCCACCTGTATGCGAACATTCAAGCTGCTGCCTTATCACGAATCTCATTAACCAGGTCTAGCTCCAGCCGCCGTCTCTTCGGATTATCTTCATCATACGCTGGCCTTCGATCCGACTCGCACCCGACTTCGACCGGGATCACTGCCTCAATTCCATAAACCAACTGGGAAGGCGTGCATCCGGTTGTTTCTTTGATAGTGGTTCGCAAGGCCCATAAGATGCTCGGGAGCTCCTCCACCCAGGTTCCGCCAACGTGGTCGAGCTTAGTCTTCAACCCCCTGAGGATCTCCCGATTGGCCACTTCTACCTGGCCGTTGCTCTGAGGATATGCTACCGAAGTAAAAGCCTGCTTGATGCCGTATTGGGCGCACCATTCTCGTATCTTCCTGCCCTGGAACTGTCTCCCATTATCTGAGACAATCTTTTGTGGGATTCCATACCGGCACAGTATGGAACTTTTTGATCGCCTGCTCAGTGATGCGCGACAAGGCCTCTGCCTCTATCCACTTAGAGAAGTAATCGACCGCAACCAGCAGGTATTTCTTCTGAGTGGCGGCAGTCGGGAATGGCCCCACAATGTCCATGCCCCATTGATCAAAAGGGAAAGAGACAACTGACGCCTTCATGACTTCCGTGGGCCGGTGCGGTAAGCATTGGTGTCTCTGGCAGGATAGACACTTGGCCACCAGCTCATTGGCATCTTCCTGCAAAGTGGGCCAATAGTATCCTGACATTATTGCCTCTGAGCCGTCGCCCGAGCACCCGCATGGTGTCCACAGATCCCCAAATGAATTGCTCTCAAGACATAGTCAGCATCTTCTTCGTTCAGGTATTTAAGGAGAGGCCGAGAAAATGATCTCTTATAAAGGGTGTCGCCGACCATGGTAAATCTAGGCGCATGCTTCTTGAGCCATCGGGCCTCATCCTGATTGGTTGGTAAGGTGCCCTGAGCGAGGTAGGTGATGACCGAGGCTCGCTAGTCAGATCCCAACTCCAGGTTAGCCTGTCTTTCTATCTGCATGACTAGCAGAGCGGGACCGCCAGCCTGGGGGAATACCCATGAGCCGACCGAACTAGCTAGCTTAGCCAACTCATCCGCCTTGAAGTTCTCCTCCCGTGGAATCTTCCTCACTTGCACCTCTTTGAATTCGGCTTTAAGCTTCTCATAGGCTTCTATGAAAGCCTGCAGCCGATCACTGTTGACCTCAAACTTTCCAGCTACTTGTTGTGTGACTAGTTGAGAATTCGAGTAAAGCATTACTCGGGCCACCCCTACATGCTTAGCGGCTTGCAACCCAGCTATGAGGGCTTCATACTCGGCTTTATTATTGGTGGCCTTATATTCCAGTCGCACGGACAGGTGCATCTTTTCTCCGTTGGGGGAGATCATTAGAATGCCAATTCCACTTCCCGACTGGGCGGACGAGCCATCCACATATATCTGCCACGCCTCTTCGATCTCGTCCGAATGTAATTCACTTAGGAAGTCGGCTAGGGCCTGAGCCTTGATGGCTGATCGAGGCTGATACTGGATGTCATATTCACTCAGCTCTGTAGTCCACTTGATCAGCCGTCCGGATACTTCAGGGTTTGAGGCTACTCGGCCCAGATTGCTGTTCGTCAAAACTATGATAGGATGCGCCAAAAAATAAGGCCGAAGCCTTCGGGCACCAAGCAATAGCACATACATCAACCTTTCGAGTGTCGTGTAGCGGCACTCGACTTCCTTTAATAGATGAGCAAAGAAATACACTGGCTGCTGCTCGGCCGCTTCCTGCTTAATCAAGACTAGGCTGACCGAATCAGCTGATGCAGCCAAATATACATATAACGTCTCTCCTATCTCCGGTTTGGCCAGCACAGGCAGTTCAACAAGGTAATTCTTCAGCTCTTCGAATGCCTTGTCACAGTCGGCATCCCATTGGAACTTGGTAGCTTTGCGGAGGGTTTTGAAGAAAGGCAACCCCCGCTCGGCCGACTGGGAGATGAATCGAGACAGGGCCGTGATTCGCCTCGCAAGCCGCTAAGCTTCTCGCAGATTTCTGGGTGGAGGCATATCCAGCAGGGCCTTGACCTTTCCCGGGTTGGCTTCTATGCCCCGCTCAGTCATAATATAGCCCAGGAACTTTCCCCTTCGCGCCCCGAAAAGGCACTTAGCTGGATTCAGCTTAAGCCCGTACCTTTGTAGCGTCTGGCAGGTCTCCTCGACGTCCACCACCAAGTCCTCAGCACGAGCAGATTTGATGAGGATGTCATCAACATACACTTCCACATTTCTCCCGATCTGAGACCGGAAGACTTTATTCATCATCCGCTGGTATGTGGCTCCAGCGTTCTTCAATCCGAACGGCATGACAGTGTAGCAGTAAGTACCGTCTGCCGTTATGAAGCTAACCTTTTCTTGATCTTCCACTGCTAGGGGTACTTGGTGATACCCCTGGTAGGCGTCCAACATGGAGATGAACTCGTTGCCCACCGTCGAGTCCACCATTTGGTCAATCCGGGGCAAGGGGTAACAATCTTTCGGGCAGACCTTGTTGAGATCCCGAAAGTCGATGCAGATTCGCCATCTGTTGTCCAGCTTGGGCACGAGCACCACGTTAGCCAGCCAGGATGGAAATTGCACCTCTCTAATGTGCCCTGCCTTCGTTAGCCTCTCGATCTCCGCCCTGATCGCCTTATTCTGCTCGGTGCTGAAGTCCCTTTTTCTTTGTTTCACAGGCCGAGTGTGGGGGTAGACGTGGAGGTGGTGTTCTGCAACCTCCGGCTGGACGCCCCTCAACTCCTTGACGGTCCAGGCGAAGACATCTTGATTGCGAGCCAAGCATTCTAGCAGGGGGCTCTTCAATTCTCCCGGCAATCCTGCCGCAATCTTGACTCGGGACTCCTCCCGGTTGGGGAGGAGCTGCACTTCTTCCTTGTCCTCCTGCAACTCGGACCAAGGAGAGGCTTGGACCATGTTGCACTCAGGGAAAGGACGGGGGGCTTTGCTACTGTCTACGCGAACATCGTCCGCGTAGTACCTTCGGGCTGTCTTCTGGTCGCCTCGGACCTCTCCCACCTGGTCCCCAACCGGGAATTTGACCTTCAGGTAGAAGGTGGAGGCGATAGCTCGAAACTCGTTGAGCGCCGGCCGGCCCAGGATAGCGTTGTAGGACGAAAGGGCGTCGACCACCAAAAAGGTGGACCACCTAGTCCTCTTCAATGGCTCCTCGCCCAATGAGACAGCCAGCCGCATCTGGCCGATGGGATGCACCGCATTCCCGGTGAAACCAAACAATGGTGTCGCCACTGGCTCCAGCTGAGATTTCTCAATCTGGAGCTGGTCAAATGCCCTCTTGTAGAGGATTTTGACCGAGCTGCCTGTGTCCATAATGGTGCGGTGGACTTGATAATTAGCGATGACGGCTGTGATGACCAGCGCGTCATCGTGGGGGACTTCTAACCCCTGTAGATCTTGGGGCCCGAAACTGACTTGTGGCCCATCTGCTTGGGTCAGACTAGTGCCGACCTGGTGGATCTCCAGCCGGCGCACCTGGGCTTTCTGAGCCTGGTGGGAATCTCCTCCTGTTGGGCCGCCCGAGATGACGTGTACGCCACCTCGAACGACATTTTGCTGGTTCGCGCGCTCTTCTTCCGTCTCTTCTTCCACCGCTCGATTCCCTTGAGGGAACAGGTTCCGAGCGGCCGACGGGTTTTCTCGCAGTTCCTCGGCCATCGGGTCGGCGTTCGGGCCACCTCGACCTGCTCCCCGTCCGGGAGGTGTTTGTCTCCCTCGGCCTCTGGGGGCCTGAGCCCGACCCCGACCAACTTGTCGGCACTCCTCCGTGGCGTGCCCGTGACTTTGGTGGAAACTGCAGTACGACCTCCATCGGGCAGGGAAACATCCCTGGGCCACCTGTTGCACATGGCGCCTTTCCATGCCCGCATGCTCAGCGAGACCCCGAGGACTATGAATGGGTCCTCCCAAGGTCCTGGCCGTGTGAACAGGAGGCGGGGGTGCTGGGGCCGCCGATTCCTTGCGCCGAGCCGCCTGCGCTTCCTCGATGTTGATATACTTGTCAGCCTTCCCAAGAAGGCTATCGAAGTCCTTCGGGGGCTTCCTGATCGGTGAGCAAAAAAACTCTCCCTCCTGCAGACCTTGGGAGAATGCGCTTACCATGACTTCCTGCGTGGCGGTTGGCACATCCATTGCCAACTCATTGAACCTCCGGATGTAAGCCCGGAGTGTTTCTTTAGGCCCTTGCTTCAGGGCGAACAGGTTGAGGCTCGTTTTGTGGTGCCTCCGGCTGCTAGCGAAGTGCTGCAGGAACACCTTCTTGAACTTTTCAAAGTTCGTGATCGACCCATTCGGGAGCCGGTCAAACCATCTCTGGCCTGCACCAGAGAGTGTGGTTAGGAAGGCTCGGCACTTAACGCCTTCCGGGTACTGCTGGAGCATGACAGCACTCTCGAACTTCATCAAGTGCTCCTCCGGATCCGTAGTCCCCACGTACTCGGGGATGGTGAAGAAACGCATGTGATAAGGCACGGGATCCTCCAAGATCCAAGGAGCGAAAGGGCTGCGTACCGACATAACCGATGCATGGTCCGCCGAAGCTTTTCCTTTGTCCGGTCGCCTCCCGCGCACCGGGTTAGAGATTGATGCTGCGGCCGATACTGAGTGAGCATCGCCGAATTGCTCCTGGGGGACCACCGCCGGGGGAGGGGCGAGACCATCCTCGGGCACGGCAGGTCTGCCTTGCCCTCCCGAGGCGCGACGCGCTGCCGGTTCTGGGCCCTGAGGCCTTTGGCTGGTAGCTTGGGAGGGCCTTTGAGAGGCCCTCTGCTGAGCCCGCGTAGCCATGAGTACCTCGTACTCCCCTCGAGAGATATCCATGTTGATATCATAAGGTTCGTCCATCTTCACTTCCGATCAGGCTGCTGGTGTCCCTCCTTCTAGCGCCAAATTTGATCCTGTCGCCAAGTGAGTCGGACGCCCTTACAGCGGGATAGTCTCCGAGATGAGCGAGGTCGCTGAAGTGGCGTGACGAGCTGGGTCACTCCTAACCTGCAAGACAGGAACCGTTAGAACCCGCTGGGAAAAGTCCCCGGCCAGGCACTCCGACGGTCAAGTCAGTACACGACGGTGGCGATGGAAAGCAATAGAACAGTAGCGAAATTGCACTATCGCGCGTACCTGAGAAATGCGAAGTGGGAGGTATTTATATGACCGGGAAAGCTGTCAGGTTTTGCCCTGTACGCCCCTTGCCGCTATGTGGAGAGGGCCAGGTAATGCATGCCCAGGGATGGCAGGGTAAAGTAGTGTATGCTCTATTAAGGAAAGGGGCACTGTCAACTTAAGGATGACGTCGTTGGGCGCCGCTCGACCTGACACCAAAGCATGTGGTCGAGGTATGAGGGACAAAGTGTGGCAGGCGAATCAGTACTCCAGCGAGATATCCGCCGCTGGGGACCGGAACGGCTTAGGTCCTGCGCGCGACCTTGTACCATGTCTAGTAGTCTGGTGTCAGGGAGTGGTTGTGCCGACTGGGGCACTGAGTGAGGAGGCCGGCTGAGGGCCTATGAGGGTGCCGACTGGGGCACTGAGGGGAAGAGTGGCTATGAGGGTGCCGACTGGGGCACTTCTCCAGTCCAAGCTTATTTGACTCAGTAGAACGCTATTATAGGCCTGTATGAGCTTTGACACGGAAACCTAGGGGGCCTAAGTCCGCATGCCTCTTATCCGGCGGGATCGTCCAGATCAACAACCACTCTTCCTGACTGAGCGCTAGGCTGCCGGGCCAGGCTACATGCAAGCTGGCCGGGATCATGAATATTTTTTGAAAATTCTCAACAAACTACATCGAGTTCATAATGTTGTAGATGAAATCTCAACGATACATTTCATGTTTAGTGAAGTCCTCATGATATTACTTCTCGACGAGAATATAAATTTTATCAATGTTGAACAATTTAAAAATATCTTTTGGATCCCAAAGTAAAGTTAAACATGAGAAGTTTTTCCTTCTAATGGCTTAAATAACTTTAGAGATAGTAAATAATAAGATGAGAATGATTTTTTATAATAATTGAATAAATATAATTATCCAATATAATTAAGTTAGATTTAAATATATATATTTTTGTACATTATATGTCAAATTTGATATCAATAATGCAATTAGTTACATTATTTTAATTTATTTTTACATGTTCTAAATAGAGTTATTGAATTGGAAGACTAAAGTACTAAACCTAATATGTTAGGGTCGTGCTTTAATATACCCATAAATACACGTGATATGTATTGTAGACGACTTTATCTTATCATGAGTCTACGTTGGATGCCAGAATTGATAAAATATGATGAGATGGTGTCTAATACAATATGCAATTAAACCCAACATTTTAAAGAATATATATTTTCTATTTAAATATTTAATTTGATAAAATATAATTTTTAAAATTTAAAGAAATTTATATGTAATTAATTATTTAATATTGTCTAATATCTAATTATTATCAAATTATAATTTATTTAAAATTTCAAAATTAAGTTGTCTACTTATAATCACCGTGTCTTTATTTCGTTCCAAATTCAATAAACTTCATTATTTAATTGGTTAACAAGAAATAAATGATAAATCATATAAAGCATAAGATATATTTGAATGATAATTAATCCAAGCCATTCAAAATATGACCGTTAGCGCGCTATAATCATGCTCGTTGCGTGAGAGGCAAGTCATCGTTTTGCCCTTCGACTCAGCATCGCCCCCTTGGCGTTAGGGTTCCTCGCCTCCTTCGCTTCTGCCGGCCATGAGAGGAGGTACAGCGATCGTTTTGCCCCTTCGACTCAACATCGCCCCCTCGGCGTTAGGGTTCCTCGCCTCCTCCGCTTCTGCCGGCTCTGAGAGGAGGTACAGCGACGGCCAGTTGGTGATGGGCCGCATGGTACCCAATCCCGCTTCCAGCTCCCTGGTTTGTTCTTTTTTTTTTCCCCTCGATGCATGAAATCTTCTTCGTGTTGTCGGGTTTGGGCATTTTTGTTCCATGCGCCCTAGTATTGTGCTTATTGTAGTGAATTCTCATAATTGCACGCGTATTGACTTTCTTGAAACACTTTGTTCGTTTTGGTTTCGTTTCCTTTTCTTGGTTTGTAATGGTTACTTTTGTTTTATTGCTTTGTTCGTTTCTTTGACTTAGGACGTATGGGTTTGGTTATTGCAGGTGTCTTTTGTCCTGTGGTAATTTTTTTTTGGATCTATAATTTTAAATAAAATGTCTGGATTTCTCTTAACTGCACTTTTGACTCACTTTCTCTACTTCGTTGTTGCTCCCATTATTTGGTACAGATTGGTGAGGGATCCTTCAATCGAGACAGCTTGTCTTATGAATTTTGCTATAACTGAGTGACAATACATTCTGTGAATATTTCTTGTCGAATTTTCCAAATCTAAATATTTGAATTGTATAAAAAAACCTTTTTAGAGGTGTAACTTGGTGATAGTTCCTATTGTGAGTGGGTGGGTTAAGTTATATACTCAGATGCTTCCATTTAAATTATTGCGGAAGGCTCTTAATATGCAGGATTTGTGAACATTGTATGTTAAATTTACTTTAGTGGAGTTTTTGTTTTTTTGGTTTCTAGATACATTCACAGATGATACCTATTAACTTACCACACAACATGATGGTGTCAAACTTTGATAACTCAAAACACAAAGATGATTTCTAAGTTATACTCCCTTTCTCAGTTTGTGATGTTCAGTTATCATAAGAAATTTTATTACAGAATGTTAGGTAATGCAATAAAATATGTAGAAACTTATATTATTTTCTGCATAGAGCATTAGCATCATACACATTTAGCCCTTTAACTCACTGATATATCTCTTTGTCATGGTTTCTTTACTACCTTGAATCTAATTTCTCCAATCCTCCTTCCTATTCTTTATCTCTCTTTGCTGTGACATTGGATAAGAAACTATGCTATTGATACTCTTTCTTTTGCCCATTCTAATATTCATGCTAAATGTAGACATTTTGAGACAAGCACTAACATCCCTATCGACCACATATAAGGACTTAAAATGAGGCGACGGACAATTAGATTGGATACTTGTCGTTAAGTTCAAATAACATGGAGAGAAATGTAGTGAAGTAAATGTGCCAAAATCAAGCATGGTTGATTGGGCCTTGAGTTAGTATCTGTCATGCACACATGATGCAAATCTTTTGTCTTTCCCAACTCTTATCATGGCTTTCATCATTTAAGCCTTTTTTTGAGTTTGATTAATCTTGATGGTGGTTCTAGATGATTTTTGATTGCAAGACCAATTCATATTTGTAAGAAATATGATGTGAATTGTGATTTCCTCTATGTTCCAAAGGTTCTTGTAGCCTCTTCTTTATTGCAAATTTGATATTGGGACAAGCTCCATTTAATATTTTTTTTAACAATCCCAATAGCTAGACTATCTTAACTGTCTATGTCTCTTTTTTTTTATATATAATTTATGAATCCTTTAATCCATCTTACTATTTAGTTTGATATTACCATTTTGGTTTGAATTTTTTTTTTGTTGATTCTACTATGATGGACCTTGTATGAATTTTGTATCACTAACTATTTTGTTTACAATATGGTTTAGCGTGTTAAGGTGTACCGATTGAATGATGAAGGCAATTGGGTTTGAGGGCTCAGGTTAGAGTTGACTATTTTTAGGTTTTTCAGTGTCTTTCCGTTCTCTTTCTTAATGTTTGATTTTTCTATTATGTTTGAAGATTGCAATTAAGCAATTCCTATTCACTCTTTCTAAATGTGTTAAGGCCTTTCTTGATGTTTCTTAGTTCACTCTTATTTTTGAAAAGTTTGTAAATGAAAAATAAAGTAGGCTTGTAAGGTAATGTTGCCGAGTGTTATGGGTTATAGCATTTTGTTTATATGTTATCCAACACCATGGTCTTGTAAAGTAATGATGCCATCTATGTTTTCAAATCTTATTTTTCAAATCTTAGATATAAGAAATAATTGGGCATATTTTGTATTGATTGCTTAGTGGTATTGTTATAAATAACAAGACTACTAGATGTTGTTTGAAACCTATATTTATGAATAATTATTTAGGCCTGAGACTACGTTTACAATGTTTAATGCAACTAGGGAGGATGGAGGGTGATGCATTGGGGAGGAAGAGGAGGAAATAAAGTTGTTTACTTAGGTGTTGGGAATGGGAAGAAAGAAAGAAAGAAATAAACAAATTATCCTTTGCTTCTCCGTCATCTATGTACCCTGACCTCCATCTTATGGTCATAAGATGACTACCAACAACCAAAACCCATAGCACTCCATGTTGTTCTGCTGCCGCCTTTTATGTAATCTTCTTCTTCTTCTTCTTGGTGGATGTATAGAATTCAAAATCATAGCTGTTCATTAATATATTTATAAATATTCTGTTAATTGGTTATCTAGTCCTCAAAGACCTCTTTTTGTTCATTGCCTAATAATGCCTATACATATTGAGCTTTTCTAACGTACACATGAAAATTAGAAACCATGTGTCTATGTTTTCTCATTTTACCAACGTGTACTTGGTGGCATGTTTGGATTGCATCCTACTGTTATTGGTTGATTTATTTCCTCCTAATCCAATAGTTTATTTCTGACCTCATAATAGTTGGGCCTATGTAGAGCATTAATATATTTATAAATATTCTGTTAATTGGTTATCTAGTTCCCAAAATGAATGAACATGTGAGATCATTTGTCAATTGATTAAAATCCTTTTTAGTTTTATAGCTTTGAGTTAAGCAACCGTTGTTGGTGCATGAGTTAATTTATAAATTTTTTGATTCCACTATGTTGTTATTCTTTTTCTTGATATTGATATTCATATAAATGCATTTTAGTTTCCCATATTGTTATGGATTATTCTTATAGGGATCTTGCCACTAAAGGTTTGTTTGACATAATAACAAATGTATTGCAGTGCTAAGGATTGAAAGCTTGTTTACTTGCCACTAAAGGTTTGTTTGACATAATAACAAATGTATTGCAGAGCTAAGGATTGAAAGCTTGTTTCTATTGGGTGATTTAAGTAGTGTAATCTCTATCTTGGCTACTATATTTTATTGGTGTATGCTATTGTTAATTTAATTATTCGTTGGTTATGCAGGACAGATATCCTTATTCTCTTTCTTAACCAAGATACCAATCTTCTTCGGTCTTATGTTCTTCAACAAGTGGGAATCACCATTCTCAAGATGCAGAACAATCTTGCGATCTCCCCATCTTGGGTCACCTTCTCAAGTTCTTTTCCTTAGCCTCAAGTGACTCATCCTTCAGTTTCAGTTAGAGATTGGTACCTATATTTATTTGTTTGAGATCAATTATCCCTTGCATCATTTTATTGTGATTCTGATTTTACCTTTTGTTGTCTAAGTCCTTGAAGTTTCTTTTGTATCTGATCAAAACTATTCTAGGTTTGATTTGCAGTGGCTATTTCCTTTGAGATTCGAATGTAAGTTTTTATTTCTAGTTTTTTCCCCTTCATTTGATTGGGGATTTGGGCAGTTGATAAGTAGCTTGTTTCTTCTCGATCAGGATTGTGTAGACTTTATTTGGTATGTGAACTTTCTAATTGTTTCTATACATAATATAGGTAAGTGTAATTTCCCCCCATAAATCTGTCATGAATTGAAAATATACACTGTTAATTAGATCTCTGATAGTTTTGGATCCATTGCTATTTACATTGAAGGAATTGAAACCATTTCCCCCTTTCTCTGTGATGCTATTCTTCCCCGCAGTAGGAGGTGTTGATTTTGTGTAGAAAATCAGGTAACGAACTTGGCATGCCTATTTTTTTTACTACAGCAAGAATGAATCAAGAAAATGTTCAAAATGTTAGGGTAGATTTTATTTTGAAATTTTATCGAATCCATCTCTACAGTAATTTGGATATGTTGAAATAGAGAAATTATTGAGATAATATTAATCTGTTCAGATATGACATCTTAAATAAGTCTACTAATGATATAGATTTGCATGAAGTGATAAATCCTTGTAGCTAATCCATAATGGTTGGGTCTCACATAACATGATAATGATCAATCATTTGGACTTTGAAAAGCTTTGTTGCATAATCCTTATGTGGCCATCAAGTAGATACAGTATAGGTCCTTCCCTCACTAGATAAGATTATTACTTTATTAATAGACTTTTATACAGGAGGCATAAGATTTGCTTCAGAAACTACTCGTCATAACTCACTAATGTAAGATAATTCTACTAAAATTTTGTTCTTCTCTGAATTATTGAGTTTTCCTATACCCTAAATGATTTGATTCAACTAATAAGAAAAACAAATCCTAGTTTGTCTACTAACATAGTGCAAGCTTCTGACTTCAAAGCTTTCAAATGCACTAATATGAAGGAACAAAGCCAAGCTGGTGGTGTAACACTATGATGGAGCATAATTTCTGGCTCAATAGATGCAAAAGTAATTGTCACAAGCTTTCATGTCATGCTAATTGCTTTCAGGTCCACTTGTTTGTGATGTCTCCAAAAAAGAAAAAAATTTTTGAGCAACATGGGCTTCTCCATCTCCAACACCTCAATTTGGTCTCACATAATCAAATGGGATAATCGTACAATTATTGAAGCATCACAGAATCCCACTACACAATCCTCCCATGCCTGCTCCATGCCAAAGAATCTCACATCCTATCAATCTATGCTGATACTCAAATCAACACGAGCTATTTTTCAAGGGAAGTTATTTTGGTGAAAACTATTTTTTTTTTGTGGTTTCACTTCAAGATCAGCTAGTGACTTGGTTCTTAATATCCTCAGGAGCTAGAAGATAAAGCTTGGCGGAGCAATCAAAGTAGTGTTCAACTTCTAGGTGATGTGGCGTCTTGTGGACCTAAGCAACTTTCATGGTGACTCCCAAAGATTGTTCTCTAACTAACAGAGGTTTCTTACTTGGAAACACAATTGTCTTTAGGTCATGATTTGGTTTGTGGAATTTCTTTTAAAGCATCACCTACTAAAATTGATTGTAGATAGTGATTGATACACACCCCAAAGTATAGGATGTTGGCGAAACTGCTTTAAAGCAGGGAGTCTTGATAAGGAGTGCATGACAGGACCTATATGCTCTAAATTTTATACCAAGAACAATTAAAGATTTGATTGATCTTAATTCAATCAGGGATATTCCTTTTACAGTGCTCAAGATGAGTAAAAGACAAAAATGGGAGTAATGGTTTAACTATTACTTATAAAGAAATCTGCTTGTCCTTTTAATTCAGTCATTGAGTTATTTTTTCTCTTTTGAGGTTTTATGCATTGTCTTCATACCTATTTTTGTTGCAATTTGACTATTATATTTTTGTTTTAGAAATTTAGCTAAGTCTCGTGAAGGAGCTTTACTTGGATTTGAGCGCCTTTGTGAAAAGCTGGGTAGATTGTTTGATTTTGGGTTGTCCAAAATTTTAATTCTCAAATATCATAAACAGACTTGTTTGGTGTTATTTTATGTATGTATTCTAGGTATGTCATTCAAATGCTGCCATTGCTTTTGGTTTCTTTTTCTAATCAAGTGAAGTAGTACGTGAAGTTACTGAATGTGCTGCTCTAGCATTGATGTCACGTCTTACTCAGCGTTTAAGGTTTCGTTCCGTGCCGGACGGCACGGGGTGATTCTTACCGTTCCGCTAGAGATCCGAAACCGGCACGGGCCTTTCGTGCATGCGTCACGCGGCGATGGGCGGAGGCGGGGGAATCGTCCAGTGCCGGAGAAAAAAGCGCCACGCCGTCCGTCGTCGAGTCGCATGTGCCTCAGGGGGCATCGCGAGAGTCCTTCGGCGCTGCCGGAAGAGTCGCCGGACTCCTCCGGCGCCGCCGGAAGCTCTAGGCGTACGACGCTGAGTTGACGGCCGCACGCGCAGCCTCCGCCTCCGCCTGCAGCTTCGCCCGCGCTCGCCAGCGCTTCGTCCGCTAGGGTTCGCCTCGCCCGATTAATGTGAGGATTAATGTGAGGAAATGTTTATAAAACATTTCCTCACATAAATATTTATAATAATATTTAAAATTAAATAAATTTTATTAATTAATTTTCTGATTTTTTATTCTCCAAATATTATTTAAAAATTCTAAAAAAAATTAAAAAATCTAAAAAAACCTTAAAAAATTTCTAAAAAATCATATATATATTTTGATATATTTTTTTATTATTTTATATATTTACTATTTTATTATTTAATTAATATTCTGATATTTTTATCATTTTAAATATATATTATTTAAATTAATAAATAAATAATTTATATAATTATTATATGTAAAGTAGTGTTTTATGTTAATTTATATATTTATTATAGATAATATTTTTTATCTTAGAATAAATTTGAAATTTGAATTTATAAATATTACGATATTAAACTTTTTAATTTTAGCAATTTTGCTTCAGAACATATAAAGTTTTGGTATTAGTAACTTAGTAATGTTTAATTCGAGTTATTGATAGATTAATTTTCTTTAAAGAAAATTATATTTAATTTTAATAATGATATTAAGTTATTGAATAATTGAGAACTTATATAAAATTAATATATGATTTATTTTTAAATTATACACAATAAACATATTTATCTCATAATTATTATATATAAATAAAAAATTACCGAAACCGTACCGGCACGGCACGATATGATACTGAAACCATATCGTTTCGGTATGAGACCGAAACCTCGGCACGGGTCGAGATTTAAAACCTTGGTCTTACTAGTTACATGATACTTTTTTCTACACTTCTAACAGACTTATTCTCCCTGCACTTCTTAAGGTACATTTTCTTTTGGTTTTGTCCTAGCGTGAAGAATCTTTCTCTTTTTGGTGATCCACATCATTCTTATACGGTCATAGGTCTGATGTTGTTGTTTCTATTTTTTTATTTTTTTGTGGTTTCACTTCAAGGTCGGTTAGTGACTTGGTTCTAATATCCTCAAGAGCTAATAAATCGTGCACTTTGGACATATCAGTCAATTAATAAACATTGCCAACTTATAAATAATTGCTAAGATTGATAATTACAACATGCTTTTTTCATTTCGGATTTGGATTCTTGTTTCCTCTTGCTTATATGTGGATGATCATTGAATTCTCTTCTCTTTTTCTTGAAATTTGACAAGGTATAATCGTTATCTAATCCCATTCTTTTTTTTTCCGTTAGTCTAGTTTCCGATGATGTTGGTATCTAATAATTTGATTTTTGAAGTATTTTCTTGTTTCCTTTAACTATTTTCTCAAGTTGATCTAAGAATAAGGCTCTGGTTATGAGAAAACCAATAAGGTATCATCATCACACCCTTCAAGTTGTTTATTATTCTATTCTTTCAAGGTTAGTTTTTGATATCAATTTGCTTTCCCTTCATTCATATGCACGTTTCAACTAGAGGATGTGCTTTCGATTTATTTAAAACACATTATCAATACTTTGTGTACCTTCATTATAATGAGTTAGGTTTATTTCTCTGTCATTTTATTTATTTTCTTAGTAAAATTTTCTTAATTTGTTTAACTATCACACCAATTCACTTTTTCTCTTCATGCAATTTATCTTCTCAACTGTTATTAATGGAAAAAAATCAAAGCTTGGTCCTAAACTCCCAACCGAAGGATCAAGTTCCTCTCCCCTTGTCAGGACGAATATGACTTCTGGTATTTATGATTTTCTTATTACTCTCTTGACCACAGGATCATCTTCCTTGTTTTGGCAGGAAGGGATTTCATATATTCATGGCGTTCTTGGCGTTCTTTTGATATCTTGGATCTTCTTCTTCTTATTATTATCCTCCCGGGTATTCTTGGTATTCTGGTTTTCATGGTATTCATGGTATTCTGACACTTCTGGTATTCAAGGTATTTTGGTATTCATGGAATTCTAGTTTTCATGGTATTCATGGTATTTTGGTATTCATGGTATTCTAATATTCTTATTATATATATCCTCTCGGGGTATTCTTGGTATTCATTGTATTTTGACACTTCTGGTATTCATGGTATTCTGGTATTCAGGATTATATATCGTCCCGAGGTATTCTTGGTATTCAGGGTATTTTGGTATTCAGGGTATTCATTGTATTCTGCCACTTCTAGTATTCATGGTATTTTGTTCTTTTCCTTCTTAACCTCTTAATCCGGTCGGTATTTTTATGGCATTTCTCATGGTATTCTTGGTCTTCTTATTGTTTTCCCGACCTCTTAATATGAGTCAGCCTTTAAATCTAGAAAGATTGAACTATAATTCCTAGAATGATGACCCATGTCGTCCTTAACCTCTTAATATGAGTAAGCTCTTAAATTTAGTTCATCCTACTGTCCTTGCTTCCATGCATTGAATTGTTGTACTTTGTTATAACATCTATTGGTGAATAGTATGATGTCCATATCTATTAGCTAGTCAAATATGTTTTAGAGAATTCCCTACAAGAAATGGATTTAGGATATATTCTATCCATATTTCCCTTAGGTGATTGCTTGTGTTGTTGCAAATGTCTTTAATAGTGTTTGATAAAATATATTTACAGAGGCATTTTCAAATTGATTTTAATGTGATAATTTATTTCTTTTCTGATGGAAAGAATTATGACATTCGCAGATGATCCTGAGGTCTCTCAAGTGTAGAGGCACATAACATTTTTAAAGGAATATGTTTTTATGGTGGTAAATTAATTGAAAATCACCACTTGAGTTTACTGTCCACTTGATTGGTTGAAAAGAATTTTCTTCTGCAGGCTATCTCTATCAAAGAGTCTTTTATACTATCCAAAATGCATCAGACTTCCTAGAATTGGCTATATCAAGGTCACTTAAACTTGCTTGAATTAAGTTAGATTATCATTAATTGAATAGAATCTTATTGTTGTCATGACACTCTTGGATGTTATTATTCTGAGTATATTGGATTATGCTTTAAAGATAAGTCTCAATTCAATGATTTATGTTAATAATTCTACTGCAAGGATCTTAAGATTGCTAGTATCCTTGATTGTCTTATTTGATTTTATCATCTCTATTTTTTTTTTTAACTGTGACATTGTTCTTTTGAAAGTATTTTCAATGCTGAAAGAAGATATACCTCTTGATCCAAGAACTAATTGCAAGAATGAAGTCTACGTCGACATCCATTGAATAAAAAGGGACTTGGTAATGCAAAGTTATCTAGATACTTTTGCTATCTTGCATATATTATTTTTTATTCGAGCTTCTGATGTTTCATGGAATTTTGACTTTTATTCATAACTATTTTGAAGGATTATTACTTTGATTATTAATTTGCAGTGATCTATATCATCTGTTTCCAATAAAACCATAGTATCCGTGAACTTTGTTTTTTTTTGTAGGGGAGCATACTGTAATCTCTATCTTGGTTACCATATTTTACTAGTGTTTGCTATTGCTAACTCTGTTATTTGTTGGTAGTGCAAAATAAATATCCTTATTCTCTTTCTTAACCAAGATATCAATCCTCTTCGGCCCTATGTGTTTCAACAAGAGTGAATCACCATTCTCAAGATTTAGGACAATCGTGTGATTCCCACCGGAATCAACCATTTTTTATTATGATTATGGTTTTACCTTTTGTTGTTTAAGTCCTAGTTTCTTCTCTATCTAATCAGAGTTGTTCTAGGTTTGATTTGGCTTTGTCTATTTATTTTCTTTGTGATTTGAATGTAAGTTTTTATTTCCATTTTTATTTTCATTTGATTAGGGATTTGGGCAGTTGCTATGTTGCTTGTTTCTTCTTGATCAGGGTATCCTAGACTTTTTTGGGATGTGAGATCTTTCTGGTTATTTTACTGATCGGTGATCATTTGGGTTGCTGCATAGATCTACATTTTTGATAAAGATATTCACAAAGGTATTTTCAAATTGAGTTTTTTGTCATAATTTTTTCCTTTTCGGGATGGAAAGAATTATGACAATTGCAGATGATCCTGAGGTCTCTCGAGTGAAGAGGCACCAAACATTTTTTGAAAGAACATTTTTTATGGAGGTAAATTAATTGAAAATCACCACTGTCCACTTGGTTTAAATGAATTGTCTTCTATTCAAAATACATCAGATTTCTAGAGTTGGCAATATCAAGGTCACATATACTTGCTTAAATTAAGTCAGGCTATCCTTAATTGAATAGAATTTCATTGTTGTCATGACACTCTTAGGCAAGGTTGTAAAAATCGCTAGGCGGCAGTCGGGCGGAGGACTACCGCCTAGCGCCTAGGCGGTCTCGGCGGGGCCTAGGCGGGGCCTAGGCGTTTTTACTGTTTATAGTACTATTCTAGAAATTAATACAAAGTTCATGAGTTCATCACATAATGTGATTTTTCTTGATAATGATGCAGGAGTTGATTGATAGATGGTGCAGGAGTTGATATTCGAAGAAAAGAAACAGAAGGTGGAAACGAAGCAATATGCAGCAGCATTTGTATGATTAGCAATTAACATAAACAGAAGAAATCACAGACGAGTTGAAAATAATACAAGACAAAATTCAAGAAATGCAGTGTGGGTTAAGGAAACTTGGCAGTTTTAACTTACCCTAGTTAGTGTTGGTGTTTAGCCAAAAGATATCGATAATATTCCTTATAAAACAAAGTTTGTCAAAGAAAGTGTTGATTTCTTTTATTCATTTTCTACTATATTTTCAATGTTACAATATTAGAACTGCTCGACCTTGAACTCCGCACTAATGTGCCTGAGATAACATCAATTGTATCCCTCGAGTAAAAGATTGGTTAAACCTGCAAGAGTATACCGAATCTTTACCTTACGATCCTAAGCCGTCCCTACAGCTTCCCCACCACAAGCCGAAACCAGTCTTTCCATATTCCTCCTCTTAGCTCTTCTAAGTGCAATAATCTAAAGGTAACCATGAAAAAAAAATAAACATCATATTTCTGAATGTTTACAAAATCTCCAGAGTTAATAGCAGTTGATGTTGCAAAAAAACCACGAGTTGCAAAATATTAAACTAGTGAAAAAATGGCCAACCAAAAGCTGAAGCAATCAAACATCACTAGTCTTCACGTACAGAATTAGAAACAGAAAATTGTACATTATGGAAAGGCAAGAGCTGATAATGTCATATATTCCTGCCATTGCTATATAGTATATAGTCAAACACTACTGCGAATAAGCTGTTTTAGAATACTGCATATCATCTACAACGAATCAAAAGACTAGTTATATTCATTGATAACTTTGTATGTAAGAAGGATATAACATGATCATGATGAACACAACTAAGCAAAGTCGAAAGTTTCACCTAGGTACAACTTGAACTGAAATTTCAATAATTAAGTGATGGCATGATTTTCCCCTGCTCTGGCAAGTAGCCAGTAGGTCTAGAGATGGAGGATCAATGCCCTTTTGGTTAATCACAACAAAGTTTTTGTCGTTGCCTGAACAGACCTGCATTGAAGGAGGAATTTCAGGAAACAGAAAACATATGGTAATCGAGATCATTTGAAGGAATCAGAAAAATATTAATTTGCCTTGTTTTTCAGTTCAATGATCTTCTTTACTCGCTCATCAACTTGACGTCGTTCAGCAGCAACCATTTGCTCCCTCTGCTCGGCATTGGAGTAAAAAAACCCTGCATTTATTTCACTGAAAAGAGAACACATCAACCGCATGTATGAGAAGGTTCTTGGTTATCAAGATTAAAATTGTAAACAAACAAAATGCTCGACTGGTTGCGATATAGGTGCATAAATGCATGAGAAAGGTCAAACATCATTTAAGTACATTGTCTCACACACACAAAACAAGTTAACAAAAAGTCTAAAACCCAAAATAACATGACAAATGATAATACAAATATATGATATCATTGTTCATCATCCTGAGAGCCTGAGACTATTCTTCGTCTCCATATTGATTCAAGACACGGTCTTCATCGGACTCAAATTCCACATCATTCTCATTTAAAACCTCCTCATCCTCGGATTCGAAATCATCTTCATGAAGTTCTCTCAATCTACTACTTCTTCGAGGCATTGTTGCTTCATCTGCTCCCATAGCATCACTAACTACTTGCTAAGGCAAGCCCTCCTCAACTTCATCATCATCAACCCCTTCAACAATCCAATCTTGTGCATGACTTGCATCACTTGCAAAAAGAACTTCAATATTCTTCTCCTCCATCTTTTCTTTGTTCAACAATTTTGCATTGAACTGGACGAAAACAAGATTGTTCAATCGATTTGTATCTAGTCTATTCCTTTTCTTTGTATGTACCTACAAAGTGTTCACATTCTTAACTCATTAATATAATAGAGAACACAATAGGAGCAAATAAAAAGTTAGGAGTGACTAAGTACTAACCCCCTCGAATGCACTCCAATTCCTTTCACACCCCGATGAACTAGAAGTCAAAGAAAGGATTCTCATAGCCAGTTTTTGCAAGTTAGGAGTTATTGCACCAAAATTTGACCACCATGTCACTACAAAAAATAATTAAAAAAAATAAAAAAAGAAACAAACAATGTTAGTAAATTTAAACGTTAAATAAGGAAAAGATTAAAAGGATTATTATTAGGTTGAATTATTTACCTGGATCAAACTTGTCAAAAGACTCAAAACTCACCGAGCAAGCTTTAATTGCAATAGCTTTCCCAAAAAGAGACTCTTTCATCTTATACTTAGGCAACTCTTGGCTCATAATTGTATTTTGCATGTCAATATTACCCTCAAACATAACATCCAAACAATCAATTATCCCAAGTGAGACATCTTGATCTAAATGAAGAAGAGGATCCTTGTAATGGTAATATGGATTCAAGAGATACGCCGTTAAATATAGTGGACTATCTAGCCTATCTTTAATCCTTGCATCAATAATTTCAATAATAGACTGATAGTTTTTTGGAGCACCACCTAGCGAATTTTTTATATCTTCCTTTGCATGTAGAAGCTCGCCATATACAAAGCCCATGGATGGCTTTCTATCACCATCAACAATTCGAAGCACCTTCACCAAAGGTGCAAAAACCTTCAAGCATAATGTCACACCAGTCCAAAATCCCATACTGATCACCGTTGAATAAGATGCTTTTCCTTTAACACTCTTGGAAAATTTGCACTGTTCCCATTCATCACTGTTAAACATTGCCCCCAAACTCTGCAAAGTTAGGAATGCTGAAGCAAATCTAGTCACTCCCGGTCTTACAATATCCCTTTTCTTCGTATGTGACCTCATCATCGCCAAGGTCTTATGGTGAGCATAAATGAAAATAGTCAATGCCTTAGCTTGATCAATGACTTTCTTGAACCTTGGTTGGCTTCCAATACTTTCAAGCATAAGATTTATCGTATGAGCAGCACATGAGGTCCAAAAGATTGTTGGCCTATTCTGCTTCAACAACTTTGCAGCTCCCATATTGTTCGAGGCATTATCAGTTACAACTTGAACAACTTTTTCTGGACCAACTTGTTGAATGCATTCTTCCACATACTCGTAGATTACTTCACTTGTGTGTGTGATGTCTGAAGACTCTTTAGAAGAAAGAAAAACAGTGCCCAACTTAGAATTAACACACAAATTCATAATACTCCTCCTCTTCCTATCACTCCAAGCATCCGTCATAATTGAGCATCCATTTATTTGCCACTCTATTTCATGTGACTTTAACAAATCATTGGTCCTTTCAACCTCCTTTTTCAAAAACGGCTCACTCATTTCATATCTAGTAGGAGGTTTGAACCCCGGTCCATACTGACCAACCGCTTCTAACATCAACTTAAAGCTATCTAGTTCAAGAGCATGAAAAGGAATACCGGCTTCATATACCCATCTACAAACATACTCTTTTACCTTATTTGTTCTTTCCTTGCAAATAGCATCAATGATGTTTTGTTCTTGCTTGCTCTTTTGTGATGTAGACTCGGGGCTGATTGTACTTGCAAATTTATCCATAGGACCGATAGAATATGGTGATTTCATAGACCCTAAAGCAGTTCCCAATTCATCAACATCAATATGGCCATCATCATTCCTCTTATCTCCAATATTCACCTCAGATCTCATAGTTTCATGCTGAATTTCTTTCTTTTTTTTCTTATTCTTTGCCTCATTAATTGCATTCCTACACTTCAATTGATCTTCTTTTGTAGACTTTGGACATGGAGCAACATTTCCTGATATATGCGCGATGTGTTCTTTAAGTCTACGAACTCCTCCAGACATAGGCTTGGAACACAAGATGCATTTCAATTTATCTGGATTGGAGGGATTAGATAGAACTCCATACTCCCATCCAACATCATTTGATTTCCGTTTAAGTGATTCAATTGTTGCTGATGAAGATGACTGAGAAACACCAATAGAAGCTGATGCTGCAGCAGCAGCACTTGAAGAACTCATCGCAAATCTAATGTACCTAAATTACAAAGGATGGAAGAAAATGGCCAGTCGGCCACACACCAAAAAATGAAAACAGAACACCAAAAAATAAAAACAGAAAACTAGAAATGAAAGAATCAACTTCATACGGTTAAACACATACGAGTCATACCTTGGCTCGCAACTATCTTTGCTTCTCGCGACTGAGGAACGGGCGGCGGGCTGAGTCGGCTGATGAAGGAGGAACGGGCGGCGGGCTGGTGGCGCAAGGGCGAGAAGATGTGGATTAGCGAGGGCGGGCTGACGGCGCAAGGGCGAGGCGGTGAGGAGATGGTGTTCGCCTGCTCGGGGCGGCGCGAGGGCGAGGAGACGCGAGCCGTCTTCGTCCTCACGCGAGGATGATCACGACGCGAGGAGCGCGAAGAGGATCACGAGCTGTCTTCGTCCTCGCCGAGGATGATCAGGACGCGAGGAGATGAAATGTCGAGTCGAGGGAGTCGGGACGAGCGCGAGGACGATGGACTAACCCTAATTTCTTCTCACGCCACTTTTTCTATATTCTTATTCAAATTTCTTTAAAAAATTAAAAAAAAAATTTCGGGGCGGCCCAGCCCGCCCAACCTGCTCGCCCGCCTAGCCCGCCCAGCTCGCCCGCCCAGTCCGCCCAGCCCGCCCAGCCCGCCCGCCCGCCCAGCCCCTGCCCAGCCCGCCCGCCCGCCCAGCCCCGCCCAACCCCCGCCCAGCCCGCCCAGCCCGCCTAGGCGGCCACCCGCCACAACCGTGCCGATTCGCACAAATTCGGGGCGGTTGGGGGCCGATTGGCGCCTAGGCGGCGCCTAGGCGCCCGCCCAGACCGATTTTTACAACACTGCTCTTAGGATGTTATTATTCTGAGGGTATTGGATATTGTAAACACAGTCTAAATTCAATGATTCATGTTAATAAGGCACCTTTGAATTGCAAGTATCCTTATTTGTATTATTTAACTTTATCATCTATGATTTTTTTTTTTGAAATTTGACATTGTCCTTTTAAAGGTTGTTTTAATGTTTAAAGATATGTTCCTCTTTTATCCAAGAACTATTTGCAAGGATGAAGTATACGTCGACATCTATTGAATAGAAAAGGGACCTACTAATACAAATTTTTCTAGATACTTTTGCTATCTTGCATACATGTATATATTATTTATGATTCATAACTAATTTGAAGGATTATAACTTTTATTGCTTATTTTTAGTGATCCATTTCATCTTTTTCCAACAAGACCATAGTATCTCGAACTTTGTTTCTCTTGAGGGGATTCAAGTAGACTCAATACCTTCATTCTTTTTACCCCATGAACTCTTTGGATGTTGCTATATCCAACATTAATTTAGTTCCTTAGAGAAGTATATTTGCCAGTAGAAGTCTAGCAGAAGCATGTGCTCCCTAGAGAACCAAATTAACGTTAACATCAAGAAATTCAATAATCTTAGAATTTGTAAAATGCCTTCCCATTTTCCCGTTCTGAGTTATATTACCACAAGACACTTGTGATTTTCATTTTGTTAAATTCAATTTCTTTTTAGTAGTTTCATGTTGTTGCCCCTCATCATGAAATGGTTTAAACCATTATTTGGTTTGTTAATGCACTCAGGAGCTTCTTAGTTATCAAATTTAGAGTTTGATGTAGCTAATCTCATGTTCCCAATTCATCTTTTCTATCAGCTTTTGATATCTAATGCATAAGTTCATACATATTTTTTTTCTATAGAAGTAATTCTCATTGCTTTCATCCTTATCTTTGCATGATACTTTTGTTTTTTTACTTTCCAATATATTTTGTTGATTTAGACTACTTCTGTCTGGTGAAAAAGGAATTCTTTTTTCTAAAATAAAAACATATAAATGCATTAGAACATGGGCAAGGAGAAAGAATTAATTATTAAAGGGGTTTATGAGGTTGATTTATGTCGTTTATGAGGTTTGAAATGCATTAGAACTATACTAATAAGCTCTTCATTGACATCTAAACTAATAAACTTCTCATGAATCATGATATTTGATTATGATTTTATATTCGTATTTTAAATGTTTGTTATTGGTGTACTTGTGCAATTTGATTTTAGTCTCAATCCTCCCTTCCCAGCAATAACTATAACTAGTATGTCTTGATTTTCTATTACTCAAATGTAATTATGATGGGATATTATGCTAAATAGGATTAGTGAGTTAATTTGGTATTTAACTTGAATTTATATTGGATGGAATATAGGTTCTCTCTTCTATATAAATCTTGGCATTATATTTCTAGTGGTTATGAATTTTGAATAAATGATTTAAATATCATGTTTACAACATAGGAATTTTTCTTTTGAATTTGTGGCAAATGTATCCTAAACTAGTTGACTAACTTAAAGAATATAGAGATTCCTTGTAAACAAAAGTTAGTTGTATTAGCCAAGCAATAATAGTATCCAACTCATGTTGAAGACGAACACTAGTTTCACCATAAGGGCCATGTTTATAACTAGAGATAGAGTGAAACAATAAGTTCATTTTGACCTTTGATTTTATTTGTTTGCATATTTAAAGTTATTCCTAACACTATCTTGCTAGTCTTGGATGCTTGTGAAGAGAATTTTGGGAGGAGGATCTTTGTCATTGAATAAGGTGAAGTTTTTTTTGTTGCTATTGTATAATTTAACCTTTATTTTATTGCAACCTTAAAGTTGTTCTTTAGAATATATCATGCAACCCTCATGAGCTACAAAAGAGATTTGGGTTGGAGCACCATTGTTGTTGAAGAAGGTAATTTTTTTAGCATTGTTGGCATTGCCGGTATCATTTAGTTGTCAACATGTATGTTAACCAAATTGTCCTCCTACTATTGTTTTATCTTGTTGGTAGCTCCTTTTGCTTGAGTAGTAAGCCATCGTGGTCCTCCAATTACACCTATATAATTTACTTTTTTGAGTATTAGATCTTTAAGTTGTTCTTAGGCATGTATTTTCTTCCTACATTTGTTAAAGTTTTTTGCCATTTCAAGGGGTAGATTATTATGTTGATTGCCCAATTGGATGTTTGAACTCATGAAATTACCTAATGGAGATCAAACTTCATTATTGATGTAAATTGTATGTTTTATATTTTATGATTAAGATATTATTTTAGTTAATCGTCAAACTCTATTCACTTTACAAAGTGTCTATATCTTTGGCAAAAATATGGGTGTTTTTGGGTGTTTTTTAAGTCACAATAGCCAATTTTAATTCTAGTACTTAAATCAACTTTATTGTTACTTATTTTTCCCATTCTCAAATGTGACTTATAAATAGATATGATTTTGATAATTGATTCATATTAATTACGAAAGTAGATGGAAGGGATAGTAGGATGAAACTGATAAGAGACATGCTAATTATTTTAATAGGTAATCGCACACATTGATTTTAAGAATTGAAATATGTGGCATAAAAAATCTCATCAAATATAAATGCACCAAATAAGCAACTATTTAGTTTGAAACTTGAGTTTCAGATTAATTGACTTCGTAATTCAAAAACTTCTCAAGTTGTTGACTAATTTTGATAGCAATTTGGTATAGTATCACTTGGTTAAGACTCTAGATTCAAACGACTTGTTTATCTCATTTGTGCACATGTAGAATCTAGTTCCATAGGTGTTTAAACAAAAAATCAACAAATAAACTTGTAGGTAACATGGTTGCACAAAAAACGTGAATAATTCGAACTAGAAAACTTTTACTTTCTTGTTTTTTTTTGTCATATGTTCATAATTATATGTGTTATATGTTATGGATATCTTCCATTGTTCTCATGAATATTCAGTGATAGTTTTTGTTTAGTATGATCACGACCAAAATGTGATAGTTTATGGTTTCAACGTACTTTACTACTTTGTAATTGATAATATTATTTTGAATTTCCAGTAACCGTGAATAATATAGCTAGATTTCTTCAATTATGTCCACTTAACAAAATATACTTTTATGACAATGTAGGTGATCATTGATTTTCACTTTCTAGCCTTGCTATCCATGCGACGTTTGCTTGTTGGATCTAATAGTAGTTTTCTATTTGCACATTATTCCAAGTTAATTATATTTTTCTCTTGCCACTTGCACTCAGGAAACATTTAAAATTTTATTTGGAAAATGAATAATTCTAGCTAAAATTTAGCATTTTGATATTAAGATAGTGAGTTTGACAATTTAAAGTTAATACCTTAGATGTTTTACATTGTTGTTGACTCATATTGATGTATCAAACTTTGTTTTATGGTGAATTATCTTGAATTGTCCTTATACTAAACATTTTGTTTTCATTTTTCTTTTACATTTTATCATATAATAGTTTTTAGAGATGCTTCCTATGAATATTGTACAACTTGTGATTAAGAAAAAAAAATAAAATATGCAGTTTTTTTAGAGAACTAAGATAGATGAAGGATCCATTTTGTTTTCTCAAGCCATGATATTATATTTGGTCCTAGTTAGTATGTTCTGCTTCTACAAGATGTTTGATATGCTGACGTAGAAGATTGTAGAAAGGACACAAGCGATTCAGGTGACGACCAAAATTGCTCAAGCAGTTGGACTGTCCTCGAGCTTCT
>JAGFNQ010000770.1:196870-246503 GCA_024364735.1 Boesenbergia rotunda
AAAACTTAGACATTGAAGAGTTGCAATGCCGGATGATTTGTTTAAAGGCGTCAATAAACGGAACATGTTTAACCATATCAAAGCTTAGGGATGATGGGCTTTTCCCTCGGTAAATAGAATTCGTAAGGTAGGAATATAGCCATTGTTTAACTTGTAACTTAGAAATTCGAGTTTATTGCTTGAATATGCTAACTAATTAAGTTTTTCCTTGTTTAGTGATATTATCTTGACTGTGCATCTGTTATGTAATTGTGTTTTGTTTTCTTATTGTCACATTACTATTTTGCCGCTGACTGACAATGAAGTTAATGTTATTGTTGAACATAAACGTATCTCATATTTCCTGCTGCATTGCATGTATAGAAGACTATCATGGCAAATACTCCCATAACTCTCAAAGAAATAATGCCAGCCTTAATCAGTACTCTGCTTTCATCTCTCACTTCATCTTCATTAGAATGACGAAGTGTTTGTTTTCTAAAGAAATTGAAGTATTTAGTATGTACGCACTCAACTGAATAACCAATGATCCAGTATTTAGTGTAAACTTGTTCGTAGCTTGGGGAGAGTATTTTGGCTTCAGTTATTCCAATTTTATTTCAAGGGCTTAAACACCCTGTCAATAGTAGAATACAAGTGAGTTTATTTTGTTTCGATATTGCTTAAATGCTCTTAGAATATATTTCACAACATGTGCCTTGGCAATGTATACTTTAGCACATATTTATTTATAATGTGTGTCTTTTAGCGTGTGGCTAATAATTCATCAGAATTTAAATTGTTAAACAGTGCTAATAAAATGCCATTTAGTGTTCTTGAATATACTTCACTTTTTTTTGGGTTCAGTTTATTGGTAATAAATTCATTTCCATGAATGCTCAAGTATTGGAGTGTTTTGTTCGGTAAAGTGCTTGATTAAGTGTTTTGTGCTAGTGCTTGAGTCTTTATTTTTATCATGTTTATTCATGATAGCTAGACTTTGCTCTTCTTAATTATCGCTAATCATGTTCATATTGTGCTTCAGAAGGGTGTATGCATTGGTCTGAAGTTATGGCGACTGCTGGTAAACACCAATTACTAAACATTATGGATGAACTTATCCCTACAATACATACACAACTCTATGTGATAGGTTTGATTTTCTGTTTTCTATTTGCACTTTTTTTTTGTATGATGTTGAAAATTGTATGATCACTCTTCATTTTGTTATAGCATATAAGAGGTTCCTGAATCTGGCTTGGCATTTAGCACTCTTTACTAGGTTTACCTGTATGTTCTATTTGATGTTCCTTAATTGTCAATTGTATACAATCTGCTTATAATGACAATGTCATGTTGCAAAGTGCTAGAATGCAAGCAAATGATGAAATTATTCCCATATGCCATGCATTAGAGGATGATGAAACTTCTGATACAGCACTTGATGGACTCAAATAAATATTGAGGTTATTTTAATTATTTGGTTATTTAATTATTGAAATGGCAGGCAAGCTTGTTTAATTACCCTTGAATCCTCATTTCTTGCCTCAAATCCTGCCTAAATTAGCCACTTTCATGAGTGCCTTTATATGCAGTCTCTTTCAACCGATATGATTAGACACATGGTAGTCTTCACTGTTCATTTTATCTAGTGCCTTCAATGCTTATGCTTTGGGAGCTTTAGATGAAGTTGCTGTCTTAATTCACATATTGGAATGATCCTCCCACCATTAATTATTATGCAATTGGTGATGATTATGTGGAACAATTAATGACTTATTAAAAAAAATTTTGTATTATTTTTCTTAAAGATGACCTTTTTACTATTAAAACATTTTTCTTATGACTTTTAGGGAACAATTGTTGTTGGATAAGAATCCAATAATTATATGTTTGTCTTTGAACAATGCCAACTATATTTTTTGAATACCTATTGCATATTTCTGCATGGTTTTCTTAAATTGAATTTATCTTTGCTCTAATGATAACCATTATTCATAAATTGATGAAAAATGCAGGATATATTTTTCAGATTAACAAGTGAGGAACACCAAATGCTTGTATATCTTTTCTAACAATGAATTTTCAAACAACGAAGCATTCCTCTCTTCGATTCCTTTGCATGCGCTTTTTTTCTCAGCGGACATATTACATGCACTACCATTTTGGAAAAACTATTCAAAGCATTTGTTTTTTATCATCCAAGTATTTTTAATCACTGATTTATGGATAACTAAGTTTCTTGCATTGTGAAGTGTTACTCAATTTATGTGGATCAAATTTAGAGAATTTTTGGTCTTCTTAAACAAAGTTAAATATGATAAATTTTGTCGACTGAATTAATGTCATGCTTAGGATCTTCAAACTTCTACAAAGAAGGCTTCAGTAACAGTGGTCTAGTCATTAATGAGGAAGGCATTGCCTCCTTGATATAAGAGCTTCTTAAAGGAGTGGCTAATAACCAGGTTTTGTTATGCTAGCTTATTTTAACTTATATTGATTGTTTACAAAGACAATCAATCATCCTCTGTGCAGGCTTTGATGAGAAGAGGTTCTTCATACTTGATAGGCTATTTTTACAACAATACCATGTTATATTTGGAGGATGAAGCATCTAATGTGTGATTTTGATTCAGCTGTTGTCATGGTAAATGGGGGGGGGGGGGGGGTGGGGGGGGAAAGAGTATTACATTTTGCTTACTGTATACTTTAGGAAGGGTTGTCTAGTCACTCCAAAAGGATGTCCTTTCTTCATTCATTAAAGATGTCGGTTCGCGATAAAGGGCAAAGAAAAAGAAAGGTATCTCTTTTTTCCTACGAAGGGGACCAACAGAGTGGTGGTATTTTGTTTGAGTCTTATATGGTAACACTATCATACAATTGTAATTTGTTGCAGGGAGGACCAGTTCTTATTCCTGGCCTTTGCATGAGGGCCCACAACTTAAAAAGTATCATAATTCTCTATTTATGCTATAATTCCTAAAGTTTCTTATAAGTTGCCATGAATACTTTTAGGTAGTTAGATTATAGAATCAATTACCTCTTAATTTGAGTCACCCATAAATCTAGAACAGATTGAACTATAATTCCTAGAATAACCCATGACCTCTTAATATGAGTCAGCCCTTAAAATTTGATTCATCCTACTGTCCCTGCTTCCATGTATTGAATTGTTGTGTACATTGACTCAATTAGATAATAATTTTTCTTGCTGCACCAACTTGGTATAGAGTTTTTCCCCAGGCACTCTATTTGTTCTTGATTTTTGCACAGATTTTCAGCTATGGTTTGGGTCTAATGTGATGCTAGGTGGCGGATGAAATTGTTCCTGATTTTTTTCTTTTGGAATGGATGCGTAACTGAGGTTGTGTTTGACAGTGGTGTTGCAATACAGATCATTTGTGAGTTATGGTCCAAAATATCCTGCGACAGGAATCTCTCACATTTAGTAACCTGGTGAAACAGTTCTTCTTATTTGGCTCCATTATCCAGATGCACAAGCTTAGAAATGGCCGAGGTTGAGCATTCTCTTGCTATCTTATTACCTCAATATATCATGATTCGCTAGCCTCCTTGTATACCCAATTGTGATGGTTGCTTAATTTGCCTTTTTTTCTATAGGTACATAGTTCTCTTTTAGCAAAAGAGGAAGCGACTGCTCTTTTTGCATGGCAATGGCAACATTATGTGGATGTTTAGGTATGAGATATTTGTCATATAACCCTGCTTATCACTGTTTATTTGCCAAGTATTGAATTGAGATAGTTGTGTTAACATACTATTACTATTGTGATTGGGACATGGTCAAGTTTGGCAATAGGTGCCAGATTTGATTATGGAAAGATGCACATGATCTTTTCTTTTGAAAGTTGTTTGAGATATTTGTACTATACATTTTTGATGTATAACACATTAATTGTTGTAGGTAAAAAGTTTGGCATTATGAGTTTTATATTATCGAAGTTAGGTTCGTGAGGAAACAACTATAGCTGCAAGTAATCTTATATGAGAAATGTTAAATTTGTATTTAAGTTTTGGTAATGTCAGATATTGGTGATGTTTGCTGCCTCAGTCTTGGAGAAGAAAATATTTCTTTCTACTAATTCTTATACAATTTTGTGTTTTTTGTTGTACGTTTTGTGTTCTGAATACAAGACCGTTAATGTATTGAAAAATATTGACCTAATTTTTTTCTATGTTTATTAATCATAAGCCAACAATAATTCATTTTTAAGAAATTTTAATTTTTTTTATTCTAGTGATATAGTCACCCTCATTCAAATTAACTTTTAGGGCCATCCAGACTACTATCTTACAATCCTTATTAGCGTATTTCTCAAGCATTCTTTAATGTAATTTAGGTGCATGTTGAAGCTATAATATATATATCATGTAATCAACATTTATGCACCCCTCTCAGTGGTACCTAATCTACTTCATCGATTGTTGAATTCTTGCAGAAGACTTGATAAGCTGTCGAAATTATGAAACCGAATTGACTTTCGTTTGGGCATCAATATGGTTTTCTTCGTCCGTCATCAAATAGAGATACATGCTTTCTTATACATATACTTTCTACTTTTGTTATTTCTATAATGTTGTTTTCATAAAATGATTTTTATTTTGAGATATGGTGCAAGATATCTTATACAATCTTTTCTGATCAATAGAAGTTCACATGCAAAATATCATGAACTTTTACCTTTTCTCTTGTAATGCAATCTTAATCAAGACCACCTCCTTTTTTCCACTAAGCAGAGCATATTGGCCATCATTTAATAAGGAATGAATTATTTTGTGTCTCTTTTGAACTAGCGACTTTCGTATACATTAGGATAATAACATGAGGCCCAACAATTTAATATAAAAGTTGTCGTAATTCTCTCTTTCCAATAATTGATGCTATAATTCTTAAAGTTTCTTATAAGTTGCCACAAATTATTGTAGGTAGTTGGATTAGAGTCCTTTACCTCTTAATATGAGCCGATCCTTAAATCTAGAAAGATTGAACTATAATTCCTAGAATGGCCCATGTAGTCCTTTACCTCTTAATATGAGTAAACTCTTAAATTTAGTTCATCCTACTTTGCTTACATGCATTGTTGCTGTACTTTGTTATGACATCTATTTGGTGAATAGTACGTTTTCCATTTCAATTTGGGCACTTGATATATAGCTTGTTTCTTCTTGATTAGGGTTGCCCCTATATAATATATTGGTAAGTGTAAATCGCCCCATATATCTATCATGAACTGAAAATGTACACATCCTTTTGGATCCTTTGCTATTCATTGAAGGAATTGAAACTATTTTTCTTTCCCCAATCGGGTTGCAGTTGGTGTTGATTTTATTTCCCGAATCAGTCTTGTATATATCTTCTAAAATCTCATCCGACCAAGTTGTGCAGAAAATTAGTTAAGGAACTTTGTTTACTATAAAGAAATCATCCAAAATGTTAGGGCCCTGAAACCTCTTACCCATTGTCATGACACTCCTTATGTCAGTCGGATTATTTTGTGGTTATTTTGGGAAAATTTGCTAATTAATAATAAGATAACATTTATTGAAAGTTATATAGTTTATTCATTTATACCTAATTCTAATATTTTTTTTTCTTTGTGAAAAGAGTAGGTAGGGGAATTGAAAGAATATTCCTTGTAATGATAAGGGTTGCATATAGAAGGCAGTAACACTTTACAACAGTGTGTTGATGACAGAATTATGATAAACCGAAGTTCTTATGAGTTCCCATTTCACCTGGATCAAAGTGAGATATTTGTGTCATTAGGGTAATTCCTTACATGACCATGTTTGTTGTTGTTGCGACCTTTTGATTTTCTCCATTGAATCAACTTCCCCTATATAGTGGTGTGATCGAATAATGCATCTTTTTGCATGATGGTTTATTTAATATGGGGTTTTCAATAACTTTTCCTATGCATGTGGCAAGCATAAGTTTTGTGTTGATCTTTTGGAGTTTGATTTTGAAAAGCATACATTTTACATTGGAGGACCCTCCTAACAACTTCTCAAGGGAATCAAAGTTTAAACTATTTGATTTTGATTCTCTTGTTAATATATTGGGTTTCAAAAGGGGTGTGATAAAATTGACATTTTTCCCCCATCATTTTTGACACTCAAGAAAATACTAAATTTGTGTTTTTTGTAAATTACAATTGCACGTGTATGTTGATATGCTGGTCGAACCAGAGTCAAAAATTCAGTTCACTGCTAAGTACTCATAGATTTAGGTATTTAAACAGAGTATATCAGCTTGATTAAATGAAGTAAACCTTGGTATGTCAACATGAATTCAACCCTTCCCATATGACTCTAAAAGAATGCAACAAATCTTCTTTCACTTTAACCCAAGTATGAAACAGCCTAAGGGAATGTTCCTATATTCAAGATGAGCTACATTTGCACATTTTCATAGTGCTACATGTGATGAAGGATCTCATTCAGTATTATTAGGCCAAGCCATCTTGAAAACTCTTAGTGTAGTTTTTTGAGCCCCTCATAGCCTCACATTCAGTATTTTGTAGGATGCAAATTTATTTTCTTGATTTTCTATCGTTGTTTTCTACCTTTAAGATTAATCTGAATAAATTTTGCATTATGAAAAAGTGTAAATTTCTTACTCTAGTGATTACAGTTTTGCAGTGGATGCATACAAGGAGCTATTTTTATACTATTTTGGGAGCTTTAAACTGAGTGATTCATTTCTTTTTGGCCCTGTCCTTTTGTAAATTTGGAGTTTGCTTTTCTTGGAAGCTATGATTTCTCAACGTGTTGATGGTAACAATTTGCTAGATATATGTGATAGTTTTTTGGATTTGCACTAGATTTCCTTTCTTGGAGTTGAAATTTTGGTTTATTGGCAATAAAGTCAACCTACTATATTGAGTTAGTTGAGTTTTATATATTTGAAAGATTTTTCTGATTCAATCTTCTGCTGAAATGGATGAATCAACAGTGTGGTTTGTGTGAAAACTTGTGGGCTCTCTAAAATTGACATGCCGAAATGTTCAGGTCTGGATTTTGTCATATTGGTTTCTAGATTTGTTTTCACTACAATTTGTGACATTTCTGATGAGTTTTGTTTTTTATAGTCTATTTTGTTTTTTTTGTGTGAATAAAATCAGGTTTTCTGATGTTCTGGACTGGAATCTGCTTCAGCTGTTGCTGGATTATTACCAAAGACTTGATAAGCTGCTGAAATTATGAAGCTGCATTGGCTGTCGGCATCAATATGGTTTTCTTCATACGAATCATCAAATAGAGATACATGTTTTCTTATACCTATACTTTCCTTTTTTTATTTTTGTAAAGCTACTTTTATAAAATGTTTTTATTTGAGATATGATGTAAGATATCTTGGTATTCATACCTATTTTTATCATAGAAATCATTGCAATTTTGCAGATAGAAAAATAAAAACTTCTTACGATTCCATGAACTTGAGTTTTTTCTTGTAATGAATTTAATACCTCCTTTTATCCACTTATATGCAGAGCATGTTAGCCTTTATTTAATAAGGAATAAATATTTTTTGTCTCTTTTGAAATAGTGACTTTCACATACATTAGGATAAAAATATGAAGGCCAACAACTTAATATAAAAAGTGTAGTAATTTTCTCTTTTCTATTTAAGTTCCCATGAATAGTTGTAGGTAGTTAGATTAGAGTCCACCCTTAAATCTAGAACAGATTGAACTTTAATTCCTAGAACGACCCATTGAGTCCTTTACCTCTTAATTGAGTCAACCCTTGAATCTAGTTCATCCACTACTATCCTTGCTTCCATGCATTGAATTGTTCTACATTGACTCAATCAGATAAAAATTTTGCTTGTTGGACCAACTTGGTATATATTTTTCGAGACACTATTTTTTTCCTGATTTTTGCATAGATTTTCATCCATGGTTTGGTCTAATGTGATGCTAAGTCTTATGTTCCTGATTTTTTTCTCATGGATTGGATGAGTAACTGAGGTTGTGTTTGACCCTTTTGTAATTGTAACAAGAATTTGAATCAGTAATGTTGCACTTTATCTTTGTAGTTCCTGGAATTTGTTGTGACTCTGGAATGCTTGTCTCCTGTTGATATTATCCCAGCTTTGAATTATTTGCTGTTGCACATTCTGACTGTGTTGTGATCACTGTTGTTAGATTGGATACGTTTTGAGACTGGTTTTCCAAAACTGGGATTATACTTTAGCCTTCTTCAAGTGAACAACTTAATAAAAAAGTCTGGTAATTCTCTCTTTCGTATAATTCCTAAAGCTTCTTATAAGTTGCCATGAATAGGTAGCTGCCTTTTCTCTTGGTCCTCTTAGGGGTTTTCTTTTATTTATTAGGATGTCATTATAGAAACAACCTAATTTGGCGTTTGCTCACTTGCAGGTTGTCAAGAGTTTCAGGTACTGTCAACAATCTAATAAGTAAAATATCATTATTTGTCTTTAATTGAAGTACTCACATATGCCCTATTTGATTTGTAAAGTTTTTTTAATTGAAGTACTTACATTAAAGTTTCTGGAAACTTTGTGTCCATGACCTTAGTTTAGGCTAACAATAAATATTTTGTTTTAGTATTATTATGCTTTTGTTGCCTTTGCTTGTTGCTAATCTGACATTACATTTCTTTCCCTATATGCAGTCTTTCCCCATATGCCGGCTCAGAAGGCAAATGCTATTTGTCCTAACAAACACCCATTAGACTCTGAGAAATTCTAAATTGTTGTCTTCTAGAAAGTGTGACATATATTGGTGGTCATGTTGAATGCCTTGAAAGTGGTGTCTTTATATCCGATATTCCTGTCATGTTTCAGTTTAATCCATTTTCCTATGAGGTACATCTTTAGCTCTATTTGCTCATGTAGCAGTGACGAATAACACAATCAAGGAATTAAAATGGTAACTACTATACAGTGTAAGAGTTTAATCATGATTTTTTTGTTCCATATATAGTTTTTCTCTACCTTTATTTTCTAATTGTGATTTTGTTGATTCCATTGCATGAAATGTCATGAAATACTACTCCGGACTTTTCTTCTTTCAATGTGCTTATACTATGTAGATTTGCAGACAATCAACTTAGTGCAGGAGAATTTATATAGTGTTGTGTTAAAAACTTTTGATAAAGCTTTGTTCTCTATGATGATTCTAATCCTGATGTGGTCGCAAAATGTGTTGTTTGTTTCTATTCTTTCATTTGTCTATGTTTTTAATGTTTAATCTAATTTTTGATTGTGTCGATATTCTATCATAGGTAAAGTGTAACGCCCCAAAATTCCCATTTTTAGTTCTTAAAGTCCTTAGAATTATTTAAAAATGGTTTAGAAATATTCTAGATATTTTTAGGAATTTTTAGAATATTTTTATGGAATTTTCCGAGTCCGTTTAGTATTTTAAAAAGGAAGAAAAAAAAGAAAGGGAGAAAAAAATCGTTAAGGGCAGCAGGGGGTTCGAACCCGCGACCAGCACGAAACCAGACAAGCGCGCGACCAGCCAGGCTAGGGTATCAAGCACAGCAAAGGGTGGAGAGACATATATTTAAGTTGTGGTTAGGTCAATCCGCCCCATAAATATAAATAGATAAGTTAAGAGAGGAAATTGGATTTTTTTGGTTTTCTCTCTTCCTCACCCTAGCCGCGCGACCCTTCCCCTCTCCTCTCTTGGGCGAAACAACACCAAGGCCAAGAGGGCCGGCCAAGGCTCTCCTCCGAGAGATATTCCTATATTCGGGATCCCCGCGACGAGAGGAACGCGTAGGCGCGAAGAATTCTCCGAGATCTCAAGTTTCTCCCGAGTCCTAGACGTCAATCTTGGTTGTAAGTCCAAGATATCAAAGTAAGTACTGCTCGCCTGCAGTAAGAGGCGGTTTTTCCGTGAGAATTTCCTTTAAAAGTTTTAAAAGAGATAGTTTCTTTAGTTTATGATTTTTGGCATGTGATATTAGTTCATTATATGTTTGTATAAGTTGATTAAGCACCCTATATGAGATTAGGGCTAAGAAAAGTTATGAGAAAAGAAAAGAGAAGATAAAGATAAGAAAAGAAAAGGCCAAGGCCTTAAGAAATCCCCAAAAGTCAAGACTTAGGGATTTTAGCACGCAAGGTGCTCGAGAAAATGCCAAGGCATTTACAGATAAGAAAGAAAAGAAAGAAAAGCTATTTTATTTTATAAGGCCAGTACCCGGCGTCCAAGGGCGTCGTTAAAGAAATCCAGGTGTCCAATTCCAAGGTCTTGGCCCTGGTAGACCAAGGTCTGCTCTATTAGGATTGGTGGCTCGCTACCCCAACCTTTTAGGGAACGCGCATCAGATGGTACTTACGTCTTCAGTGGATCCAAGTGATTATTATTTTCAAGTATATGCTTTAGCAAAGTTTCTAAAGTTTAAAGAGTTTTCAAAAAGTTAAAGAATAGCTAAAGTTTCAAGTTGAGCCAAGAAAAGTAAATTGAGATTTATTAATGCTTGAGTATGCATGTTTTGAGTTATACATGTTTAGTTTAGTTTTCTTTCAAGCATATAAGTATCTCATATGATTTTCATATTGTTCAAGAAGCATGTTTGCACATTTCGAGATTTTGTGAGCTAGATAGTACTTACTAAGCTTTTTGCTTACTAGTTGTATTTCCTCTTACTGCAGATAAAGGTAAAGGCAAGCAATTCTGAAGGAAGGCGACGAGGCGGTGCTGAGTAAAGTGTGTGTGGTGGCTGATTTTGGATAGATCCTTGAGACGAGACAATTTAGTTATTTGAATTACAATGTTTAAGTTTATTCAAATTCCAAGTTATTGCTTTATGGAGTTTTAGCGAACGTTTAAGCTTTGGATAGTTTTACATGCTCAATTTCTTAGAGTAAAGATTCCATGTCATTTCATTTAGCATACATATCCTTATGATTGCATTGGATGAGTAGAAGTGTGAGTAGTTTAGAATATTGACACTTTGTTGGAGTTATTGATGCATGTGCCAAGATAGTGCCAGTTTCTCTTTTAAATTAAGTTTTATTGCTCAATTATGCTTAGAAAAGTTGCTTTCTCATTTCATAATGCCTTAGTGATGTTATAGAATTTTGTGTGATGAGTTTCAATGGTTAGAAGTTAAGTTTGGTACAAACTTAAAAGGCGGGTCGTTACATAAAAAGGCGCCTTTTTATGTAACGACCCGGCCCTATCTAACTGTTAGCCGTGTCGTTACTCTACTACTAGTGGTCTTCCCGCCCCTGGCCAGCGGGTTTTTGCCTTCCCCAGGATTCGAACTCTAGACCTCCAGGCTAAAGTACTAGAGTTCCTAACTAATCCTGGTAACCAATTGAGCTAAATAGTTTATTCTCTTCCGCAAAAGTCCAAATTTCAAGTTTATGGATTCGTTTTGATTGGCTAAATTGATTTGAAAACTGGCATAGAGTATAGAAATGGTGTCATGGTGCTATATGGCTCGAAAGTATAGGTTTGGTGGAGCTTTGAAGCAAATGCCGAAACCTGAAATTCTGATTTCAGGCCTATCAGTCGACTGATGCAGTATCAGTCGACTGATACCCGTAAGCTGAGTTGGGCGAGGCAAGCTTCAAAGTGTACCATATGCGAGCTTTTGAGATAGAAAGTGTGATATGTTATTATACATGACTGCTTAAGTTAGAATGTAATTGTTAGATGAATTTAAAAGTTTAAAAAAAAAAGATTTCCGCATTTTTAGTCATGTATCAAAAGTAGAGAAGTAGAGAGAAGTAACGATCCGTCTGAAGGTAGAGAAGGCGGGTCGCTACAGGCCTATAGCTCAATTGGTTACCAGGATTAGTTAGGAACTCTAGTACTTTAGCCTGGAGGTCTAGAGTTCGAATCCTGGGGAAGGCAAAAACCCGCTGGCCAGGGGCGGGAAGACCACTTGTAGTAGAGTAACGACACGGCCAACAGTTAGATAGGGCCGGGTCGTTACATAAAGGGCTCTCAATTTACCTATTGGTTCTAGCTTGATAGTTAATGCTCGAGTGACTGCATATAAGTAACTTAGGTTACTTAGTTTTAATTTCATGCACTTCGTGCAGCAATCACTACGGCTTTTTCTGATGGACATGTTTAAGGGAATTTGCATCTTTATCTTCCTTGGCCCACCAATTGTTGCAGCAATTATAGTCATAGTCCAGGTTATAATCTTTAGTCATTTATATAAACAAATTGTTGGCTAGATTGAGGCTTAATTCTATCATTTGTCAATATTTTTCAATTTTTACTTTGGTTTGCTGCAGAAAGGACGCCCATACTCTGGCGATATATCGTTGGGCTTTCATCCTTGTTCTTTCACTTGTGATGATGACAGCGTACCCCATTTTAATAGCGCCTCTGTTTAATAAGTTCACTCCTGTAAGTATCTTTTTGCCACTTAGTCGCTTATTTGTTTGTATGCAGAGTATATAATGGCATCCTGCTAATTTACTTTCTTATATGTTTTAGATTATAATATGTTGAAGAATACTCCAGCTCTGACCTGACACGATGGTCTAGGCTCTAGCAATTAGTAGATGAAAAAACATAAATGCAGCACACACTTTTTGCATTTCATTCATTCACACATGGAATAGCTCAATTATTTGGAAGCTTTTTTCTCTAGCTAGTATTGTTTTTGGTTATTAAACATTAATAAAAGCTTGCAGCTTCACTGAAGTTCCCCTTTGAAGAAGCTGTTTGTTATTATTGATGGATCTACAAGGTCTAGACATAGCAATGTGAGTGATTTTTTTTTTCATATGAAACTTGAATTTTGTTTTTTTTACTAATAATGCTATATGTTTTATTCGGCATTGAATCTCACTGATGATTTCCTTATTTCAATCCCATTGCTGTATTAATTGTCTGTTCAATGTAAATTTTCTTCATGGTTAAATATACTATTTGTGATAAAATGGGTGAAAGTGGTTTCTTATCTGACCTGTTTGAGAGGTAGCGAATAAAGCTCACCCATGCACAATGCAGATTATCCTGTTTTAAGATGAAGTCTGAAGTTGTGGACAGACATTTTTAGTAGCCAAATGTTAGATAGTTTCTCATTGCTTAGCACTGAATTTGCCACGCTCGATGCATATTATTTGGGCTATGTGTTGTTTGTGTTTTTGACAATTCAGATAACATGGTAAGTGAATTCTCATGGTTGGTTTTATTATGTTCACATTCTGCTCATTGCAAATTCTTGGTCTATTTTTAAGGCCATTGCCCATGTGAAAAATGAGAATGAAAATTGAGGAAAGCTGACTTATGTTGACTTACAATGGTTCTTTACAAGTAAAGCTGCAAATGTAAAGTGCTGACTTATGCATACCCTTTATCCTGCAATGTTATGGGTTTGTGCGCATGGTGGTTATTTACATAGTTACTGTATCAGGAAATTTTTTCAATGGATGCGTTGTATATGTTGTTGAAATGCTGTTGCTGTCCTAAGTATCTCTCTCTTGAAGTTTTTTTTGCATCATATGTTTTATTGGAAAAAATTTCTCAGTCTTAACAAATTGTCCTGATATCAAGGTATGATTTGATTGATTAACTTGCAAGAGCACAAGTCAGCGTCTTTCTGAGCAATAATTTCTTACTGTTACTTCTCATATAGAAGTTTCCTAATTTATAATCTTTGCTTGTTAGCTGCTCTTCAAGCAATGTGAAGATTTACCAAATACTGTGCATTAGATATTGGTTTGACAATGGTTCTATTTGATAGAAGGTTTCTGGATCACACGGATTTATAGTCCTATTTGTGTAAATATTTTTAACTTAGAGACCTAAACGCACAACACTGCAGAAAAATTCTTGTATTGGGAGATAAATTTTCTGGACTACGAGTCTGTCCCTCTCTTTTGTTTACATAGTCTAGACTCTCATACAAAGTCTGGGTACTGGTGAATTCCATTTCTCTTACTACTTCCACCATGTACATATTGCTTCAATCATCATTTGCCTTATCCAGATCACACTGATTTGCTACTTCACATAAATACTTTTGATATCCATTGGAACAAAAAATACTTTTTTCCATACAATTGGAGTATTTTAGATGTTATTTGCATTTGTTATTCATCCTATGATAAGTGAGTTTTATTTTTTATGATTTTATTATGTTGATTAAGCTCTTAAATATTATTTAAATCATATTTTACTTATTAGGACTACATATGTATCTGTGCATGTCCTTGCATAATGCAAACGCACTATGCAATGATTTAAACTAATATCTGCCTCACACATGCTCTAATTCTTTTTATATTTTTTCTACTCAACAGGCATAATGTATGGAATTTTCAAGAATAAACGAATCGTTCTCTATGACACCTTGATTCAACAGGTTCATTTGTATTTTCTTTTTCACTTCATTGTCTGTTGGTGCTCTTCATTAAATGAACAAAATATATCAAATATCTTCTATATGTAAAGTTCTTCAATAAGAAACAAATAGTTTTCTTAATAGGAGAAACATGAATCTCATTGTGTGAATATATTGACTTAGTTCTTTAGGATCTTGATAATTTAAATTGAGACATTAGCATGTTAGTCCCAATTCATTTTTCCTTATCGGGAATCATGTTCAAACTAATCGACAACCTTGTTATTACTCACCAAGTTTTGATATCTCTGCCTCATGGATAGCTAATTTCTTGAAAATGAAATGGAAATTCTGCTGCATAATTGAGTATTTGTCAGCATAACTGAGAAAAAAAAACTTTGTATTTCTTTCTGTGTTAAAACTTATATGGTGATCTTATTTCAGTTGGTTCCAAGGTGGTATTTCTTTTCTTGATGTGATGCTTCATTTTCTAGGATTACTTGATTTCCATGCTTCTTGCTCCATGCTCAATCTACATTTACAATAGTTTTCTCTTTTATCTTTCTCTTTGTGAACATCCCATGTTTTGATTTGTAAATTAATTACCCAAGGATATGCAAGTTTTGCAAGGTTGAACTTTATTTTGCTTCTGTTCCTTAGTTTATCATTTTGATCAATAATATATTTAAAAGTTATTTTTTTCCATATAGAAATTGAACTCACTCAAAATTACGATTTTTTTAATAATAAACTGGTTGAACAAATATGTTACTTAGATGAGTCTGATGACTGAGCACAAACACGATATTTCTTCAGAACTAAATGCTATTCCATTGCTGAATATTTAAAATAAAAAATTTTGGTAGTGTAAAGATGAAGAAGAAGTTGTTGCGGTTAACTTGGACATTGGAAACTCAATCACACAATGTATTCTTTCATTGCTGTTCAGGTGCTCTTTTATACTCCACTTCATTATTTTCGAAGCATCTTGCCATGTTTAACACCATAATATTTGTAAAATCATGATTTTGATTTTGACATCTGACAGAATTTAGTGGGCTAAGTTGCTTAGCTTGTGTATTTTGTTAATTATGAAGATTAATTTACAACATTGAATCAATGTTATTACCTACAATAGGGAGTGACTTAATGAAGACTTTCAAATTTGCTTGCTTAAAACCATTTTTGCCTACATAAGCTTTGCTTCCCCGCTTTTTTCTTCTTTTCTTTTTTACTTATAGGCATCCCCAAGGTTCTCATTTTTGGTCATGCAAGGAGTGCGGGGTGACACCCCTGCTTCCTTCCCAATTTTATACAGTAAGAGGCATTGGATTTTGGCAGACTTGGTAATAGTAGCTTCCTATCCTTCAACGAAAAAGTGGTGTCATGAAGGAGTAAGGAGGGGTATAGGGCACAGAAGGTGTGGGTAGTGTTGAGATGTTTCGTGAAGGTGATAGGTGAGAAAAACGTGATTAACAGAGTATGATGACGTGGATGCTGCTAAGTTCTGGCTGCTGGGTGGCAATTTGGAGGACGCAAGGATAAGCATCATAAGGGGGTTGGCCTTAACTTACTGAATGTGATTGCTACAAGCAATGTATTCGAAGGCACTAGTGCAACTAGGTACTAAGACATTATAGGGCCTAAGAGGCAAGGTGCAAGGCGTAGGTACATGCACAGTTGTTGAATCATACAATTCACAATTTGTATCATTGATGCAGATTTTAATTCACATATGAAACAATCAATTTTCACACATGAATCAGAAATGAAAACTGGATAAATATGCGGTTTTAATGCTCATTCATGTACCTCCTATGTATTATCTAAAAGATTAAATTATCCTTGTTGTGCAAAAAATATATTGTCATTAGCATCACAAGGCTTCTAACTTTCATCACAAGACTTTTATTGTTTATCTGTTGATTGTCATCTATCTTCTAAGATGGAAGAAGAAAAAACAAAAAAAAAATGGCTACAACACAAACCAAGCATTTTGCATGCACTATAGCCGAATGACACTTATTGGAGAATTTTAAGTTATTCTCTAGGTGGGTTTAGTGTGCCATGGAGCTTTTTTACACCTCGGTCAACTTGCAAGGCCTCAATTTTTAAAGGTGCAAGAACTGGAGCCTAGACACAGTTTCAAAATATTGGCTACAAGGCCTGGATCTTAACTGGCATTTAGATGTCGAGGTGTCGATTGGATCTGTCGTGTGGTTGTGAGCATTATTTTCACCCAATCTGAGGATCTTGTGTTTGATTTTCAGAACAAAGATCTAGAGGAAGCAGCAAAGCTGTGATCTAGGGATTTAATGACCTGGTTTGCATTGCATGATACACAAAATTGGTCTAGCCAGGGATCATGCAGATATAGAAAGTAGGCTGTGATAGTGCAGTTGGTCTTGATCCTGTCTTTCAGCATTTTTGGCTCGTGGATACAATGGTATAGGGAAGCATTCTGTGAGGATTCATGCCACATGCTATCTAACTGCTGAGAGTTGGTGGTACAGATCTTGATTTGTGGAAGGGGAATAAGAGATGCATTCACCTGGTTGCTTATAATCTAATACTTTTTGATAGGTTGATATGTTCCATTCAAAGGTTGCTTTCTATAGTGGAACATGTAAAGACAATTATGCTTAGAACTAAAAGGTATTACATTCTCATTGTCAATGAGTTTGTTGTTATCTCGAACCATGCTTTCTATTTTTTTTTTAATTTTTGACAGACGAGCTTCACAAAATAGTGGCAGTCGTGGAAATAAAGTAAACTATTTGGTAAGTAGCTGATGGAAAAAGTTTTGGTTACTCAATATACAAAGCCTATTGCATATTTATGCTATTATGATTGGGGAAATTTTAGAAAACTCCCCAACATCAAATTGGGCTTTGCATGCACTCCCCAACCGAAAATTTCTTTACATGCACTCCCTGATGGGATTGACATGACAGTTTTGTGTGTTATTTTTTTATCAGCATAAAAGAGTAAAAATTCAGTATAAATCGTAAAGATTTGAGTATAAATTTTTTGAGATTTAGTACTAATTTAAGAAATTTGAATATTATTATTTGAAAAAATTTGAGTATACATTGTTTCAGTATATAGTAAAAATTTTTGTATACATCATCAAAATTTAAGTATGAATTGATTTAGATTGAGTATTATTTGAAAAAAATTGAGTATAAAATTTAGAAATTTGAGTATGTGAGGTTGCATCCACCACATCAAGATTTTCACATGAGGGGTCACCAAAATTTTATACTCAAATTTCTTAAATTAGTACTCAATTTCAAACGATTTATACTCAAATTTTCACTCTTTTATACTCACCGCATAAAGATTTTCACATGAAGGGTCGCCGAAACTTTGTACTCAAATTTCTTAAATTAGTACTCAATATCAAACAATCTATACTCAAATCTTTACAATGTATACTGAGTTTTCACTCTTTTATACTCAATCCATCAGGGAGTAAATGTAAAAATTTTATCAAGTAGGGAGTGCATGCAAACACCAGTTTGAGATTGGGGAGTTTTCTCCAAATAACCGATTATGATTCTATTCATGCATATTCTTTGGATCTTTTGCAAAAAAAAAATTTAAGGATTTGCTAAACATGCTTATGTTTACAGATTTGTCCTTTTTACAAATTCTATTTAGTTTTTTGCATCCTTTTTTAATTAATGTTTCAAAAACATTGCAATGTCCTTTACACAAATCTTATTGGCATAGGACACTTGAAGGTTGCTAATTTTAATATCTTAATCTTTGTGTGTACTTTTCTTTCATTGTCCTTATCATGATTCTACTCAGCCTAAAAGGGTTTGATGATGTTCGATATATAGAGCTGAGCAACCATTTGAAACTTTTATTTCTTTTTTCTTGGGACATAGAGGCTAGGCCAAGCACATGGAATTCCTAAGAACAGTGCAAGGACATACAAAATTGGTGCGGGATGTTGCCTTCTTAAAGCTTGATTCTTCTTTTAATTCAAAATATCTATAAGGCCTAATTTTAGCTATTTAGTTCATTTTTTTTTGTCCAGTGTTATATTTAAGGGATCTAAGCTGCGTACCCTTCTTCAAAAAGCTATTTGGAATGCTCATGCATTATATGTAAGAGTATTTTTATGCTTTGAACTTAATTAATTTTTTTTTTCATGCAACTTTGTGTTTTACAATTATGCAAATTCATGTTTTTACAACAAAATTGTTGGATGCTTGCCAGAAGAGGATTTCATTAGTGACCCATAAGTATCCATCATGAATACCAATAAGTTTTTATTCATGGTAGATAATAACCTACTTTGTCTTATTTACGGTGAGAGAAATTTACTTGTTATGCCTAAGAATTCTAGAACGCTTGCAATGGTCTAGTGGCCATTATTCTTGTTGGCTATCAAGGTATTTAATTTTTTCTTCCCCAACATATTTGTTATATTCTTGTGCTTTTTAAGATAATTTCTTGTCTTAACTAGATATTTGTGGCTAGAGATACCACAGCAGCTATGCTTCCAAGATATCTGTACAATATTCTAGTCAAAGATATCGAGAGATGAATATATGAGATATGCAGTCGAGGAGTGTTATCATGGTATTAAAGTTATTTTGATGTTTGTACTTGATAAAGGGTATCTGTTGTAGTATATATTTTGCCATTTTCTTTATTGTTGAGTGTTGATTTCCTATCTTCTCTTTGTATTAATGGTTTAGGTGGAGACAATCTACATGGGTATATACATGAGAGTATCAGGGAAAAGAAATATATAGACAAGCTTCAGGTAATCTTTCAAATAATTTACTATGTGCACTTATTACAACCACTTAATTGATATTTTATTTCTTAAAAAAATCTTAAATATATTTCTTGTTTAACATGAAAGAGTTGACTCACGTAGTTTAATTAAATATGCCTCATAGGTAGCAAAAATGTTGGACATTGTAATGGTGGCTTTTGCAAAACATCTAACACTAGTAACCTTGGAGCTTTGAGGGAAAACTCCAGTTGTGTGGATTCCAATGTCAACATTAAAGTACTTATGCTTTATTTTCGACATAAACTATTTAAAATAGTGAATTTTCTCAAACCAATCTAGATTTTCTTCCATATGTATTCAAACTTTGATAATCATTTTTAATCCTAGTAGGCATGTGAGGATCTGACAATGGACAAGCTTGTATTGCTCTAGATTATATTCTGACAACAAAAGTATTTGCAATAACACTAGTAAATTCTCCAGGGAAGAAGTTTTTTTCCCTTCATTTGATTGCGGATTTGGGCAGTTGACAAGTCTCTTGTTTCTTCTTAATCAGGGCTGTGGTGACTTCTTTTGGAATGAGATCATTCTAATTGTCTCTAGACATAATATGGGTAAGTGTAATTTCCCACCATAAATCTGCCATGAATTGAAAATATACTATTAATTAGATCTTTGTTATTTTTGGATCCATTACTATTAATTGAGGGAATTGAAACCATTTTCCCATTTCTTTGTGATGCTATTCTTCCCTATTGCAGGAGGTGTCAATTTTGTTGTATGGCTTTAGGCTTGTGTGCAGAAAATAAGGTAAGGAGCTTGGCGTGCCTATTTGTTTACTATAGCAAGAGGTAGATTTTATTTCTAGAATGAATTAAGAAATTATTCTAAATGTTAGAGTCCTCTCTAAGTGAATCCAAACTCTTACAACCATTGTCATGGTGCTCCTTATGTTGGTCTGATTATTTCGGTAAAATTTTCAAGTTAATGATTAGATAACATCTATTGATGCTGTAGAGTTTATTCATTTAGACCTAATTCTATTCTTTTTCTTTGCGAAAAAATAATTAAGCAAATTAAAAGAATGTTCATCCATCATAGATTAAAAATCATACCTTACATAATAGTGATGGAGATGTAGTACAAAAGCTAGACTATATAGTAATGATAAAGGTTACATATAGAAGATAGTAACACTTTACAACAAAGTGTGTTGATGATCAAAGAATAATAAACCGAAGTTCTTGTCATCTTCATCATCAACTTGTGCCATAACTTTCTCCTTATAACCCAAACATGACTCATTAGCATTTCTCAAAGTTGCATTTAAATTTGTTTTAGCTTAGCCAATCTATCCCATGAAAATATTTTTTCATCTCGTGAGCATCATGTTCCTACTATTTTTATTTTTGAATATGACACCTTTATGAGCTAATTGAATCGACCATAGCCAATCATAACTAAACGTGATCAATATTAAATTTGTTTCCTAAGTTTCAATCTCTTGGGTCTTGGGTCTTTAAAGCAATAAGAAAGAACATTTAGTTCAACTATAAGCCAATCAAGAGCTTCAAGTCTGTATGTATTTAGAATAAACCTAAGAAGTAAAACAATTCTGTTTCCTATTTTGAGTTTGAAATTTGCATCTTTTTTTTTTTACGGGAGAAATTGATCATGCACAATCTTCATCAATGTCAAATATGTGACTATGATGGATCTTCAGGTATGTAAGATAGTTGGCATTTAACCTTCCCAAGTAATTGGTTTGAATTGTTTCCACCCTCATTTGGTTTACGTATGATGTAATCTTTAGGAGAAACTTTTTTGCAAACTCCTCATTGATGTAATCTTCAGGTATGCGCAATTCTTCGTGTGGAAGAATTGCTTCTAATTGTTTATATGCCTATTGTCAGAGAGGCATTCCATACTCTATCAGTTTGAATGAGAAGTAAGTTATAATGTTGCTTGACTTGCATCATGGAAAAAATTGAGGGTTCAAAGGAAGGATACTGAGGTACTGAGAAAAAAGGAATAATATTCAAATTATTGTGGTCACAGATGGTGAGCGGATCTTGCTAGGGATTTTGTCGGGGATCTTTTCTGCCAGGTAATATGATACTCAAATTTATTTGTCATTCTTGCTTGCCATGTAATCCATTATGTTGGGATCTTTTTCATATGGGCTTTTGACTTGTTAAATTGCTATTTTCTAGGGCATGTGAATTCCTGTGGGCAAACATGCTTTATATACTGTACTTGGTGTTGTCCGTCTATCCGCTCTTAGTTATATTTAACCTTTTATTTTTGTATGATTCTTGTCATATATAATGTTTTCACATGCTAGTTTTTGTAGAACGTTCTAGTTTTTTTTTCTTAAAACGAATTATAATTTGCAATGTTTGTTTGTCACTATTGATGTGGAGACCAACAATGAAGAGTTACTTAATGATGAATTTTATATTGAGTTGAGGCGAAGAAGGGCTACTGACCAAGTAGTTTTAGTTTTTCTAATTTATGTAAATGTCTGACCAATTTTATCCTTTGTATTTGGAATATGTTGAGTTACTAGAGGAATTCATGAATGTTGTGAATAGGAGATATGGAGGAAAAAAATACTAATTCTGGTATGGATCAAGTCTTTGTAGTTGCTTATTTGTTTTCTATTTATGCTATTTGGATCATAAATTTGTTCTGTTTTATATTGTCAATTCATGACTTTGCCAGCCATAGCGCATTTGAACTCTGCCAAATATCATAAAACACATCTTGTCTTCCATGATGATATATATATACAAGTAATTGATTTTAGCTCTACTATTTTAGAATTCAGAGTCTGACAAATGCTTTCGCAGTGGTTCGTCTTTCATAAATCCAAGAATTTCACCTCTGACTATGAAATACGAATGCCCCCGACTGTCCCTCTTAATCATTACTCCAATCCCAAGGCCAACACAATAGGAACGAAATCCTGTGATGTTATCCATGCTAATGTATCCAGAGCGTGGGCTTGCTTTGAGCACTCTAATTTCTCAAAGTAACAGCGCCACAGGCACGACCTTAGCTCTACTATTTTAGAACTAAGGTCGTGCCTGTGCGCTGTTACTTTGAAGAAATTAGAGTGCTCAAAGCAAGCCCACGCTCTGGACACATTAGCATGGGATAACATCACAGGATTTCGTTCCTATTCTGTTGGCCTTGGGGATTGGAGTAATGATTAAGAGGGACAGTCGGGGGCATTCGTATTTCATAGTCAGAGGTGAAATTCTTGGATTTATGAAAGACGAACCACTGCGAAAGCATTTGCCAAAGATGTTTTCATTAATCAAGAACGAAAGTTGGGGGCTCGAAGACGATCAGATACCGTCCTAGTCTCAACCATAAACGATGCCGACCAGGGATCGGTGGATGTTGCTCTTAGGACTCCGCCGGCGCCTTATGAGAAATCAAAGTCTTTGGGTTCCGGGGGGAGTATGGTCGCAAGGCTGAAACTTAAAGGAATTGACGGAAGGGCACCACCAGGAGTGGAGCCTGCGGCTTAATTTGACTCAACACGGGGAAACTTACCAGGTCCAGACATAGCAAGGATTGCCAGACTGAGAGCTCTTTCGATTCAAAAAAGGTGGATCCGCCACCTCAGCGGCCCCCGTCAACCCGCCCCAGGACCAACACGGAGGAGGTAAATCACGGTGAATGCTGGGCAGGTGAGGCACCCAGGCGCGAGGGATTTTTTTTTAAACAGCAGCCGAGGTTTTACCCGCCGCGCATACCATCGACCCTCGAACCCACGCCCTCTGATTCAAGCGGCGAGTGCCTCACCAGCTGATCCAGCCCGTGGGGGCAAACTGAAAAGATGAAAAGATGAAAAGGACTTTGAAAAGAGAGTCAAAGAGTACTTGAAATTGCGGCGAGGGAAGCGGATGGGGGCCGACGGAGTGCTCCGGTCGGATGCGGAACGGCTCTAGCCGGTCCGTTGCTCGGCTTGGGACACGGACCATTGCAGGCTACGCTGGCGGTCCAAGCTCGGGCGCTTCGTGCGCGCCCGCGGCATATTGCCAGCGTGGTCGAGGATGCGGCGCGCGCCATTAGCGTTCCACCCGTTGGCACCCGCGCGCTCACGGCATCGGCCAGTGGGCTCCCCATTCGACCCGTCTTGAAACACGGACCAAGGAGTCTGACATGCGTGCGAGTCGGATACATTAGCAACTCGATTTTGAAATTTTTTAACTTGATTCACTCACATCGACATATGCTTTGTCTCATTTCAGAGCACAACTTCTGTTGTGTTATTTTTGGCGATTTAAAAATAGTTGTTGTAACATTGGCATAACACAGTTTCTTATTCATGATTTTGGGGAGGTTTATTGGTTTATTTGGTTTATTGGTTTATTGGCTATCAATTATTGGGTCATTTGGAGGGGGAAAACTTTTCACTAAGGAAGTTGTTGAAGTGATGACTACTTCTAATGAGGTTAGCTTCTACACCCAGACCTCTACCAAATCGATACCATAATGTATTTTTGCAATTTATGGTACCCATAAATTTGGCTCTCTCCAACCCTACCTCTCAATCAGAATGCAGTGTAGAAGAGGCATATATGTGGAGTAAGGTAAGTGTTCTTCGTCTTTTTGCAGCAACAGTTCATAATACATTAGTCCCACTTTGGTTATTTATTTTTTTCAACTTTATTTTCTTGGGTTGTAATTCATCATATATACTACTGACCAATTCCCTTATGTGCATAGCGTAAAACTACCTCATGTTATATAATATCCTGTGAACATAAATTGCATATGACATTTCTTTATTTTTCTTAGGATGTTTGGACAAAAAATTTTTTGCATGTAGAAGACAATTGGAAGCAACTGTTTTTATTTAGAAAAATATTCAAAGATGGCTATTACACCACTGTGCCTTCATTATTGTTCATTCAGCTGTCGTTGTACTGGTTTCCTTGGTCTGCAGAAATATATCTACATCAAGGAGCACACAAAGCTGCCATTCAGATCCCATTTTTTTCTCTCTTGTTTCTGATTGCTTTCGTAATAGTAGCTCTGAAATTTCTGTAGTTGGATTTTTAGCTTTGTTTATATTTACTAATTAATTTTGTGATTTCACCTTCTTTTGGTCTCATATGTTTATGGTCTTGATTGGTTTGTAATTGAATGTGAGCTTAGGAAATTCAAAGTGAGTCATGTAAGGTTCTTCTTACAATAGTTATTTTCATTTGTGCTTTTTATTTGATTATGGGGATCTATCTAACAAGAATCTTGCTCATGCTAATTTCAATGACAGTTTTCTCCTGATCAACAAGCAAAATAAATACAATGAAATAATTTTTCATTAGCTATATAATCAGGAGTCAATTAAGTTCACTCTTGGTTAATTTGATTAAGCTTTGATCACTAACTGCTTATGTTAATAGTTTACTAATAATCCTTGTTGCTCCTTTTGAAATGGATCATTGATTTTTTATTAAAAGTGCAATCAATCATCTATCTAAACTTTTAAATGGATCAACAAATGTATAAACAGATTGCTCAATGGATACATTCCAAATTTATTATTTTATTTTGCTATTGATTGTGAAGTGGTGGTATAATTTTAGCAAGGAGCTACGGTAGTTAACTTTTCTTTCAGTGACCAACTTATCCAATAGATCACTGCATTCATTCATGTGTGATTAGTAGTTGCAGAGCAAACTAGTTTTGATAATTATCATTCTTGCTTGTTATAATTGAAGGTGGGAAATATTTAGCGAATGATAGGATTTTTATTGCATATACACATCCTTGTAAATTATACTAAACGTCTTTCTTTTTGTTATTGAAGAGATAATGTTTCCTTGCATAGACTGTGCAATTTGATTAGTAGTTATTCTAGTTATTCTTATTCTTGGTCAAGGGATCGAAATCCTCTCTTCGGAGGTATTTTGGGCATTCTTATATTTATTATTATTCGTGGGATAGAGCTCCTCTCTCCAATCGATTATTAAGGTATTTCGGACATTCTTATGAAACTTCTCTCTCTCAGTTGTTACTTTGGCATTTTGAAAATTCTTATTATTAGTTTCATGCTATGGCTCTCTCGAGGATTACAAGTGCTATTCTAGTATTCTGGGCATTCTTCTTATTATTATCTTCATGGCTATGAGATCTCTCTTCTTCCAGTCGGATTATAATTGGTATTTATGTATTTTGGGCATTCTTATGTTTATTGTCTTCATGGCCGTGGAATACAGCTCCTCTCCCGTGTTGGTATTTAGGTATTTTGGACATTCTTATTCTTGGTCGTGGGATAGAGCTCCTCTCTCCTATCAGCTTATATTCAATTTTGTGGATATTCTTATTTATTATCTCCAGGCTCTCTACTCGGATTATAATTGGTATTTTGGTATTCTGGGCGTTCTTATGTTTATTATCTTCGTGGTCATGGGATCCAACTCTTCTCTCGTATTGGTATTCAGGTATTTTGGGCATTCTTATTCTTGGTCGTGGGATCGAGCTCCTCTCTCCTGTCAGATTATATTTAGTATTCTGGACATTCTTATGTTTATTATCTCCATGACTCTCTGCTTGGATTATAATTGGTATTCTGGTATTCGGGGCATTCTTCTTATTAATATCTGCATGGCCGTGGGATCCTTCTCTTCTCTTGATCGGATTATAATTGGTATTTTGGTATTCTGGGAATTTTTATGATTATTATCTTAGATCGAGCCAGTTTCCCGTGTTGGTATTCAGGTATTCTGGGCATTCTTATTCTTCGCCATGGGATCGAACTCCACTCCCCTGTCGGATTAATAGATATTAAGGTATTCTGGCATTCTTATGCATATATTATCTTCTTGGCCGTGAGATCAAGTTCTTCTTGTTGGTTCGGTATTCAGGTATTTTGGACATTTGTATGCTTATTATCTTCATGGCCGTGGGATTAAAAGCTCCACTTCTCTATTGGATTATATTTGGTATTCAAGTATATTAGACATTCTTTTTATTAGCAGTGGGATCGAGCTTTTCTCCACATATTTCAGTTGGTATTCAAGTATTCTAGGTATTTTTCTTGTTATTATCTTAATGGTCTTGGGCCTCTTCTCACTGGGATTATAATTCTGGTACAAAATGATATTATTATTATTAATAATTCTCTCCCCCATCTACACACAATAGATATTTTGGTACTCTTATGATTATTCTTGACCGTGAGTTCCTTTATCTTGGTCCAAATGAAATGGATATTATTGTTCTCAGGACCAAGGATCTAGTTCGTCTCATTGACCGCAGCGTTGGAAAAGAGGGATTCCTTTTGATTTTTTTACTCCATTATACTCTCATATTTAATCTACCAAACTAATTGTTACCATTATTATTTTAGGTCATTGAATCCTATAATTTTTTTTGTATTTCTGCATTTTAACTTTACATCTTTTCTATTTGATGTTGATATTTTTTGTTTGTCCTCTTCTGAGTCACATGTTGATAATAAATATTTTCTCCTAGATTAACAATCATTGCCATCAATAATGGTGTCAATTCAATGAGCCTAGGTCATACTTATGTTGTTTGAAGTTATAGAAAGTAAATTCTTATACACTTGTTTGTTTATATTCTTGCTAACCAATTAATTTTTTTGATGCTAAAATTTTGTCCTCATTTGTGATGCAGGTGTTATAGATATCCTAATGATGTAGGGTGTATTTTCAACATCAAGTCTGTCAGCTATTAGTCGAACATTATTTTCTTTGGTTTTCAGTTGCTTCTTTTGCTGTCTGCTATTTTATATGAATGATGGTCCCATGGTTCCAGTTCTACTACTTTCAGAATATATATCTTTATGATTGGAATTTATGCTACATATATATAATCCCTTTGTTGGCTTCTATGTGAGAATTTCATTCTATTGTCAATATCATTCTTTGTAATTGAATGTTTTTGGTGTATGTCAGGTCTTCAATGCTCAAGTGAAGAACGGAGGATCACGGCTACATTATCTATTTTTTAGTATCATTTGTTACTTGATTTTTACCAAGGAATCAAAATGGTAAATACTAGACGGGTGTTTGAGTTCAATCAAGATTTTTTGTTCCATATGCAGTTTTTTCTACCTTTTGTCGTTAATTATTTTCTTTCATTTTTCTAAATGTGATTTTGTTGATTCAATTGCATGAACTGATATAGGACATATTGCTTAGGACTTTTCTTCTTCCAATGTGCTTATATTATCAAGTTTTGTAGATAATCAAGACAATTTATACAATGTTGGGTTAAAAGCTTTTGATAAAGCTTGAGCTATTCTCTATGATGATTCTGATCTTGATATGGTCGCAAAATGTGTTGTTTGTTTTAGTTCTTTCATTTGTCTATTATTTTTAATATTTAATCTAATTTTTTATTGTCTTGATATTCTATTGCAGGTTTAAGATCTTGAAGGACTCTCAATTGATCTATTGGTTCCGGGCATGATGGTTATTGCTCTAGTGACTTCCATTCTTGAGAATGGGATAATGCTATCATTTCTTACATTCTTCACTTGAACTCTATGGTTTTTTAATTTTTCAATTGCTTATATTTTTGAATAAGATGCATTCACTGGGTTGCTTATAATCTAATACTTTTTGATAGTTTGATATGTACCATTTAAAGAATGGCTTTGAAATTGAATAAGATGCATTCACCGGGTTACTTATAATCTAATACTTTTTGATAGGTTGATATGTACCATTTAAAGAATGCTTTCCAGAGTGGAACATGGAAAGAGAATTATGCTCAAAACAAAAAGGTATTACATTCTCATTGCCAATGAGTTTGTTATTATCTGTATAATAACCATGCTTTCTAATTCGTTTTTTTTTGACACATGAGTTTTGATAATGAGTGCATGAATGGACCTATATGCTCTAATCTTTTTACCAAGAACAATAGAAATTTGATTGATCTTAATTCAATCAGGCGAGTGTAAGATATACATATAACTAAAACAAAAATGGAAGTATTGGTTATAACATAGAATTGATCGATCAACCGTATGATGTGAAAGCGCATGATATAAGAAAGTGTATGTCCAATATGATAAATGTTTCATCAATGATAACTTAAAGAACCAAGCCTTTCTTAACTTTATGTTAATAAGTTTGGCCACTATATAACCCATGGGTACAACATTATCAAATCTCTGCGTACTCTCTTGTATCAACTCTTGTAAATTTATAACATATGTTATGTTGCGTCTTTTGCCCTTTTGTTTTCTTCCACTTTTAGTTTTTGCTTTATATTTTTTTGTTGATATTTCGACTATGTGAAGTCTTTAGAGAGCTTTTTGTTTTTGAGTTCTAAAAATTGTTCCAGGTTGCTCAAGATTGAAAGATAATGTCTTGTTGCTACTCTAGAAGGTCATTTGATTTTGTTTCCTTTTCCCCTCCAATCATTTGAAATGCTATAATTAGTATGTTTCCATGAAATGTTCATCGTGAGTTTTTTTTTTGAAGTTTCAAAGGTTGGACTACAATATATGTGTACTATATGTATGCTCCTTTATGAATGACTTACAATGGTGCTCTTGGTTGTTGAAACTCAAGAAGGTATGATTTGATCTTTCTAGCTAAAAGTTATTATCAACAAGCTTCTTCATTCTTCTTTTGGTTCTTTTAAGGTTTGAAGGTCGGATGTTGGTGTCTATTCTCTCCCCTTTGGATGTTGTAAGAATGCTTCTCCCATTTCTTTTAGAGCTAAGGTATACTTGTTTATCCTTCACTTAAAGATGCTGTCAATGTATTTGTATTTTATCCACAGCCACCACACACAGTACTTTGCTTCTTTATCATCTATCTAGTTAATCCTTGGTTGATAATTCCTTCTCGAACTTCATTTCATCCTTCTTTGAAGGTTGAAGGGTGAATTTTGATTTTCTTTTTACTATATGATGTGAGAAGCCTCTTCTTGTTTCTTGAATTCTAAATGGTATGATTTATATCTCTTTCCACCCTTCTTGCCTTTAGTCTCTTATTCTACTTGACCATAAACAACATGACTAGGACAAGCTCTAGTTTGCTCACATGAATTGATCAACCTTTATCACATGACAGAATTAATATTTCATCCAAAGCTATATGACACATATTTTTATTCATCTTTGATTTACACATCTTTCATTTAGGTTTGTATTTGTGTCTGCATGTCAAGCCATAACTATTTTTGTCAACATAAAATGATTGCAATAGATAACTCATTGGTCATTATGTAGGTTTCTAAGTTTTGTTGCTTGATATGACGTTTTATTGGGCACTCTAATTGCTCAATCATAAGGCTGTTTTGTGCTAGCATGCTTAGTGGGAAGAAACTTGCCTAAGCATTGGTGAGCACTGATATTATTTGTAATGTGATTTTCATATCCAACTAATGAATTTCAATTTGATTTAATATCTTTTTAGCTCCATACTAAGAAAAGTGATATTGCAAAGTCGTGTGTGAAAACAATAGATGGGCATGGGGCAATTGAAGGATTTTATTGAGATTGAAGATGTTGAGGTAATTTGTCTCAGTAAAGCTTCAATTCTATTTGTTTTTTTTTTCAATTAAAGACCTCTTGTTTTCTTTTACATGGAATTAGATTGAAAAGTATGAAAAAAACTAATGTGGAAAAATTATTCAGTAAATCCATTGGGGTTATTTTTTTTGCTAACACTCTATTTTTGATTTGGTTTTTAATTTCTTCGATTGCAAAATGAGTTTAGAGGAAATTAAAGGAAGATTGGGATCATGAGTATTACATTTTGTTTTGTTGATTATTATACCAGGAAGCTTGTTGTTCATTGGATTTACCATCCAACGAACTATTATTAATCCATTTATTTTCAATTTGCTGCATATCGTTCTTTATGCAATCTTTTTCAGGACACAAACTTTTTTGATTATGATTGTTCTAGTCATCTACTAACATGCTTGAGTTTTGCTTTAAGTTGATGGACGAAGCTGAAAAGATTGACTTAAAGTATGTCATTTCTAGGCCTTTTTTTATAAAGTTTACTGATTTGAACATTTGCAAAAGGATTCGATTATTTCATTGCTTTAATTCTTCTATTTTTCCCTTGCAATTCCGAATAATGAATCCTTTACAAAATAAAGCCCATGGATTAATGAATCCAATGTTTATTTATAATATCTGCTACAAATGTGTTATGAATACTGAACACTCTAGATTTGAAAAATAATACCAAATCATGAACCCTAATGACCAACACGGTCCAAAAAAAAATTTACATATGGGACATAAAAAATATTTGATATATGCTTTGCATATTTATTTAGTGAAATTGGTTTAATTGGATCATATTAACTTGGTCACTACTTGAATTTTAACAAACTAAGAATCAATTTAGCCCACACAATTCTTGCGGTGTCTTAAGCAAACAATGCATTCTCTCACTGCAGAACACTTTGCTGAAGGATGAGCAACTTATGCTGAGTCTTTTGTTGTTAATTTGTTTCAGAAGTGAATTTTATGGTGTTTTAACCACTAATGATTCATAAACTGACATTTTAATTTTTCATTCCCCAACAAAATTTGAATGATTTTTCTATGTTTTTTTTATGCTTTATACCCTTAATATAGCATATGCATGAAATAGTTAACTTGTATGAGTTTTTTATTTTATTATTTATTACCAATAAAAAGTCATTATTTGTTAGATGCTGGCATACAATTTTGATATGATGGTCGCTGTTAAATTTGTGTCTACTAGCTCCAATATTATAATGCATACTTAACAGTACTTCTCTGTTATTTAGTTATGATTAGAGTCAATAAGCCAAAGGAAGCACTCTCAACTGATGGTTCACGACAAGGTATGTATTATCTTAAATGATCCTTATCATGGTAATGGTCCATAAGCTATTTTCTAAGCATTTGTAGGAAGAGTAAGGTCAATTGTAAACTGCGAGGGGATGGAACCTTCCTTCCCCAAGCTATGATAGGCCAACATCAAGCAGTTCTATTGATATAACAGTTGTTGCTCGCTCCTCGTACTCTTTGGTGAATATTCTTTAAAGTTCCCATATTGACTTTTATCAGACTTAATATAATTATTTAGATCACTCAATAGCCCATTCAGATCATTATTTACATTGTCACTATCTATTTAATTTAGGGTATTCTTTAAAAAAATAGAGGAATTACGGCTACATCACTTGTTGATGAGTTAATATTCTTTGATAAATTATGCATCTTCAATAACTTAAGATGTAAATAGTACCCATCTGATTCACTTTTCTTTGACTGTAAAATTGGTCGTTGTATCATAGTTACAATTTTTTTCCCTCTCTGTCTTTGATTATGTAAGTACCCCAGGTTGGTTTTGATGTGGCCAACTGAATCAAGTTAGGCCCTGTTGTATTTTGATCCCTATGTCTAAGTGTGTAGGAGCTTAGGAGTGTAGGAAGTAGAGTGGAAGACGCAACGGTCGAGAAGGATGGCACGGGAAGGGAGCCGATGGGCTCGGTATATCCGAGGGACGGGGAGTCTTGCGGAAGAGTACGTCGTGTTAGTGATATGAGAGAAGTGTCCTAAGGCAATCGCCTTATGATTGTAAACATTTATTTTAATAAATGATAATTTACTATTTGAGTATACATGTTTGTGTATTTGATTGGGATCTTAAACTCATCTACTGAATGTCCGCAATACAATTCACAGCATAAGAGAATTTGTGATGGGATCACAACTAGTGATTATCTCTACATGTGCAATTGTGAAGTATTGAAAATATCCCTAGTCGATGAATTGATAGAAACAGACACTATCAATTCTGTTGAGACTAGCATGGGTATTCTCTAATCAGCTGATTCTCACTGGCTGGTGACATTGGGATGTCCGGAGATAAACATGGATGCTAGTTAAGGGAACTAGTTCATTGGAGTGACTAGCTGTAAAACTTCATATGGTAATCTACATAGATATGTCAATGAAGTTCTTACTGCAGCTTAAGTGCGATGTTCCTTTGACTTGTGGTGTTCAAGTCATCTTGGTCATGGAGACTTATACTTTAACATCTTAAGCAAGCATCTCCCAGGAGGTGTGAACCCAGGATGATTGGGTATAATAAGCCGAAGTGCCCGAAGATGTTTGAACAGCCTACAAAGGATTCACCACTCTTTGCGAGGAGATGTATACCCAAGCCTATCATCGGATTATTATTCGAAGCCTCTGGCCAGAGCATATCATGTTTAGAGTATGAGTCTCTTAAATACATGAGAGTAATTAGAAATCCAAAGAACGAGAAAGACACTACTTGGGTTAGGTGTGACGTAGTCAGTCTAGTGGGGACTGACACAAACATACCATGTCCTGAACCAAGTGGGTATAAGATGGTGAAGGGAATGGGGCACGATTCATTAGAGCTACTGAAGGGTTTCAGAATTACTTCTGAGGTCAACCGTTGATCTTTCGATTAATTGGGGGTCATGATGTACTACTAGGTGCGACTCATGATCGTTCTATAATTGGTTAATTATAGACGGCCAACATAAATCGAAAGTCTATTTAGTCACACGCACTACGAGTAATCCGAGGGATTTAAAACGAGTTGAAAATTGGTAAGGCCTATTTAGTCCCAACGGACTCCGCCGTATACACCACAGCATAATGGTGTATCTGAGAGGCGCAACCGAACCTTGATGGACATGGTAAGGTCAATGATGAATCATGCAACTCTTCCAAAATCCTTTTGGGGTTATGCACTTAAGACAGCTGTTTACATGCTAAACAGAGTCCCGACCAAGGTAGTCTCTACTACTTCATTTGAGACATGGAATAGTAAGAAACCTCACTTAACTCACCTTAAGACATGGGGTTGTCCTGCTTATGTGAAGCGGACTGTATCAGACAAATTAAATGCTAAGTCTGATAAATGTCTATTTATTGGATACCCTAAGGAAACGAAGGGTTACCAATTCTATCATCCCTTGGAACAAAAGGTGTTTGTTTCAAGGCATGCTGTATTTCTAGAAAAAGAATTTCTTTTACAAGAAAACAGTGGGAGTGACATTGAACTTGATGAAGTTCAAGAAACTCCAATAGACATTACAGAGACACCTAGTCTAGACCCACAACCAATAACTCATAATGATGAGCTATCAGTTGAACCTAAAACATCACCACCTCTTCGTAGGACTGATAGGACACACAATATTCCAGAGAGATACGGATTTCTCATAAGTGAATCGAACGACGTGTTACTCATAAGCGATGACGAACCTATCAGTTATGAAGATGTTCTGAAAAATTCAGAAAGGGACAAATGGCTTGAAGCCATGAAGTCGGAAATGGATTCCATGTACGAAAATCAAGTATGGGACTTGGTTAACCCACCTGAAGGGATTAAGCCCATAGGGTGCAAGTGGGTTTTCAAGAAGAAAACCGACATGGAAGGTAATGTTGTTACCTTTAAGGCTAGATTAGTGGCAAAAGGATATCGTCAGAAACAAGGAATTGATTATGACGAAACCTATTCGCCAGTGGCTATGCTTAAATCCATTCGGATGCTCCTAGCCATAGCAGCTCATTATGATTATGAGATATGGCAGATGGATGTGAAAACAGCTTTCCTTAAAGGAATCCTGCTTAAGGATGTATACATGATACAACCTGAAGGTTTCACATCGGTTGATAAAACCAAAGTATGCAAGCTTCGACGATCCATATATAGACTGAAGCAAGCATCCAGGAGCTGGAACATCCGTTTTGATGAGACAATCAAAGAGTTTGATTTCTCACAAAATCCTGACGAACCTTGTGTGTACAAGAAGGTTAGTGGGAGTGCAGTCGTATTCCTGACGTATTACTTATAGGAAACGATATATCAGTCTTACAAACAAGTAAAATTTGGTTGTCCAAAACTTTCTCCATGAAAGACCTGGGAGAAGCAACCTATATCCTTGGGATTAGAATCTATAGAGATAGATCAAAACGGTTGCTTGGTCTTTCGCAGTCTACATATATAGACCGAGTGCTAAAAAGTTTTAGCATGTCGGAATCCAAGAATGGTTACCTTCCCATCAGGCATAGGATCAACCTTTCAAAGTCTATGTGTCCGCGCACAGAAGACGAGAGGATTTGCATGAATAAGATTCCCTATGCATCCGCGATAGGATCTATCATGTATGCAATGTTATGTACTAGGCCCGATGTATCGTATACTTTGAGCGTCACAAGCAGATACCAGTCGGATCCAGGAATGGATCATTGGGCGGCTGTTAAGACAATCCTTAAGTACTTAAAAAGAACTAAGCATGTGTTCCTAATATATGGAGAAGGAGATATGGTAATACGTAGGTATACAGATGCCAGTTTCCAGACAGATAAGGATGACTCCAAATCTCAGTCTGGATACGTATTTACTTTGAATGGAGGCGCAATAAGTTGGAAGAGTTCCAAACAAGACACCGTAGCGGATTCTACCACGGAAGCGGAATATATCGCAGCTTCGAAAGCAGCAAAGGAAGTAGTCTGGATCAAGAAGTTCGTCTCCAAACTTGGTGTCGTTCCAACCATTGATGAAGCAGTGCCGGTTTACTGCGACAACAATGGAGCTATTGCACAAGCAAAGGAACCAAGGTCTCATCAGCGATCCAAACACGTGCTTCGCCGCTATCATCTGATCAGAGAGATTATAAGTAGGAATGATATACAAATTGAGAAAATTCCCACTGAAAGGAATTTAGCGGATCCTTTAACTAAGGCCTTGCCTCAGAACAAGTTTGAGGGCCATGTTAGAGCCTGTGGTATTATTGGATACCATAGCGATTGACATTAGGCAAAGTGGGAGTTTGTTAGTGATATGAGAGAAGTGTCCTAAGGCAATCGCCTTATGATTGTAAACATTTATTTTAATAAATGATAATTCACTATTTGAGTATACATGTTTGTGTATTTGATTGGGATCTTAAACTCATCTACTGAATGTCCGCAATACAATTCACAGCATAAGAGAATTTGTGATGGGATCACAACTAGTGATTATCTCTACATGTGCAATTGTGAAATATTGAAAATATCCCTAGTCGATGAATTGATAGAAACGGACACTATCAATTCTGTTGAGACTAGCATTGGTTATTCTCTAATCAGCTGATTCTCACTGGCTGGTGACATTGGGATGTCCGGAGATAAACATGGATGCTAGTTAAGGGAACTAGTTCATTGGAGTAACTAGCTGTAAAACTTCATATGGTAATCTACATAGATATGTCAATGAAGTTCTTACTGCAGCTTAAGTGCGATGTTCCATTGACTTGCGGTGTTCAAGTCATCTTGGTCATGGAGACTAGCCGAAGTGCCCGAAGATGTTTGAACAGCCTACAAAGGATTCACCACTCCTTGCGAGGAGATATATACCCAGGCCTATCGTCGGATTGTTACTCGAAGCCTCTGGCCAGAGCATACCATGTTTAGAGTATGAGTCTCTTAAATACATGAGAGTAATTAGAAATCCAAAGGACGAGAAAGACACTACTTGGGCTAGGTGTGACGTAGTCAGTCTAGTGGGGACTGACACAAACAGACCATGTCCTGAACCAAGTGGGTATAAGATGGTGAAGGGAATGGGGCACGATTCATTAGAGCTACTGAAGGGGTTCAGAATTACTTCTGAGGTCAACCGTTGATCTTTCGATTAATTGGGGGTCATGATATACTACTAGGTGCGACTCATGATCGTTCTATAATTGGTTAATTATAGACGGCCAACATAAATCGAAAGCCTATTTAGTCACACGCACTACGAGTAATCCGAGGGATTTAAAACGAGTTGAAAATTGGATTTTCCAATCAAGAGAAATAAGTTGAATCTGAATTTATCAGAGGCGCATCGGAAACTTAAAATGGCTAAGTCTTTTGAAGGCTTATTGGGCGAATTAAATGAGTTTAATTCGCGAGGGTTTGGCTTGGTTTGGCCGGCCACTACAAAGGGGGGAAACTAATTTATTTGGTTTAAATTATAAAATAAATCAAGAGCGATTTGTTTTATAAAATTATGGATAAATAAATTTGTTTTCATGGAAATTAAAATAAACTTTAAATGGTTTATTATTATTTTAAATCAATTATGAATTGATTTTTTCATGATAATAAAAAATTTATATAATAAATTTATTCTTTTTATTGAGATTAAAATAAACTTTAAACGGTTTAATTTTATTTTATAAAATCAATTATGAATTGATTTTTCCATGATAAGAAAAATTTATAAATTTCTTGCAAATTTTATTTCATAATAAAAGGAGAGATGTATTTGTTTTATTATAAAGTTAGTTATAATAAAACTTGGCATAATGAAATAATTCATAAGAAAATTTATAAGATAAATTCCTTATGAAAATTTATTCCGTTAATTCCGTTAAAGGGGAGACTTGGCAAGGGAGAGGCTACTATATAAAGGAACGAAAGGCAAGCCTTGAATTCCAACTAATTGAGTTATCAAGAGATCTAGTAGCTCACTCCCTCTCTCTCTCTAGTTCGCCCTCTCTCTCTCTCTCTAGGGTCGGCGCCCACTCTCTCTCTAGGGCCGGCTCTCTCTCCTCCCCTAGGGCCGGCGCACATCCCAAGGGTGGCCGAGAGCTTCATCCGCCAAGAAGGTGCCGAAGAAGAAGAAACGGATCGCGACTCCTTCTTTTCCTTTCCCGGAATTTTGATTCCGTTACTTGGCGGTTAGTTTCCTTTCTTCTCTCTTGATCTTCTAGTTGTGCCTTTAGAGAATCTAGTAGTTCTCGTTGGCACAAAACTCGTGACTTTGCGAAGTCATCCCGAAGAGAACTCGGCGTGGACGCGAATAGAGGCGGAGCTTCCAAGGGACGCTACGGTTGGATCTCGTCCCTTACTTCGAGTTACGCGAGGTACTAAGTAAATTAGTTTACTTTTTCACAAAATTTTAATTTATGATCATGTCCACACATCATAAGGTCGCATGCTAGATACGTGGTTAAAAATAATTTGAGAAATTATTTATGCTAATTCTTCCGCTGCACATAAATATTTTAAAATTTACAAACCCCGTATCCTTGTCAACATGCACCCGGTCCCAACACACCGGTGGAGCGAGAAGGGCGCGCGCGATGTCCGAGGGACGAGAGCCGAGGGGAAGCTCACTCGACGAGAAGGCCGAAGGAGAGTTCAGGTGAGCCCGACTCCGGAAGACTTGAAATCACCCAAGAAGACCCGTCCGAAGGTTGGTCAGCAAGGAGCTGACCAAAATCAACCCGGGCTCCTGTAAGCTTTAGGGCACCCCTATACAGGGTGCCCGAGTACCCGAGCGCTCCTATGAATACAGGCGCCGAAGATCAATCCACAACAGAGCCGCTTACGAACATTGCGAAGCAAATAATAATCAAGCCACTTGTCAGGCACCCTCAAGCACTTGGGTGCCCCTATTGTGCCATGTCAGCATTCGGATAGAGTTGACCGAGACTATAAATAGACTCCTAGAGCTCAGTTCTAATTCATCAATCACTGCAAACGAATTTCTTTCTAGTTTTTCTTTGTTTTTCTGAACCTTTCACCGTGTAAGAGGCTTCTCCGCCCGAAGGAGTTATTCAGGAGAACTACGCTTCATTTTGCCTTGGATTAGTAACATTCCTAGTTGCAAACCAAGTAATTCCGTTTGCCTCTTTCTTTTCTGTTTTGTTATTAATCTATTATTGTTTTTTTATGTACAAACATTCATCATTGTTTAGAAAGAACAAAAGATAGTATTTTATTTTTCAGGGGCAATTCACCCCCCTTCTTGCTGACCGCATGATCGCTTTCAATTGGTATGAAAGTTAGGATGCTCCAGAAGGACTAACCGCCGTCTGAAGCAACTTACAAAATGGTCTGACCGGTCATCTACCCGCCAAAGTTCGACGGAGAGTTCGTGAATTGGAAGCAAAAAATATAGGTATTTTTTAAAACAGATTTTGAATTACTCTTAATCATGAAAAATGGTTGTGTAGCTCCCAAGGATGACGACGACAAACCAAAAAATGAAAGTTTGTGGACAAAGGAGTAGGCGGACTTTGTGGTAAACATGAAAGCAGAATTCCATCTGTTTGATCGTACTACTTGCACAAGAAGTCAACCGTATTGGGAATTATCGATCTGCAAAGGAGCTTTGGGAAATGTTCTTGCAACTTTACGAAGGTATCTCCGAAACCAAACTAGCAAAAAGAGACCAACTTCAAAATCAACTCAGTAACCTCCGACTGGAAGAAGGAGAGTCAGTAGCTCAACTACATGCAAAACTTAAGGAGCTTATCACGGAACTCAACAATCTCAGAGATTCGGTAAGTAATCAAGACGCTCAAAGGTACGCATTAAATGCCTTCCTGAGGACCCCGACTTGGACTTCCATAATAGATACCTACTACATTTCTAAGGATCTTAAGGTAAGTACCTTAGAGCAACTCTTTTCGACTTTAAAACTTCACGAATCTCAATACGCAGGAAAGAGTAAAACGGGCAACATCGCCTTAAGCTCAAGGAAGATCCAACATGAAGAGGAATCTTTAGAAGATGAAGAAAACACAACGTACATGGTAAGGAAATTGTCCAAATATTTCAAAGCTAAAAGATTTAATAAAGTACAGGGTAAGAAGCAAATGAAATTCCGCTGCTACAACGATGAGGAAGAAGGGCACATCAAGAAAAACTGCCCAATGCTAAGCAAAGAGACCTAACAAGGCGAAACATAAGAATCTGAAAGCCACATGGGACGAATCGTCATCAGATGAGTTAGATGTCATGGAATACGCCGGATTTGCGCTGATGGGTACACACCAAGAAGAAGAGAGCATTGATGAAGGGGGAGCCATGTCAGAAGATAGCAACGATGAAGGGGGAGCTTCGAATTTCGAAAGAGACATGGTAAGAGAGGTATGCTTTCTACCTCCGAATGAACTTTATTCAGGTATTAAGGCTATGATGAAATCTATGTACAAATTAAAACATAAGAACTTAGAACTGAAAAAATAATTATCTTCTTCATGTCCATTAGAAATGTTGGATAAATTGAAATTAGAAAATGAAAATTTGAAGTCTCAAATTGAAAAATTGAAAAATAACCATGTTCAAATTGCTCTCAATATTCAAAAGTTAAACATTACGAAAAACCTAATTGGTATTTTAAATTTCACAAGGGTCAAATTGTAAGAGTTCTTAGGGCTTACATTCCATCTAGATTTTTAATTGATCCTATAGGAAAGAATTTAAATTGGATTCCAAAATCTGTATTGAACTGTTATATATTATTAATTATTTGTCATTTTTTATTTAAATGCTTTAGCTGCAATTTTGTTAAATTTCTTTTAAGATAAATGTTGTAGAAAAATTAGTTTAATATTTTTTATTGATAGAGTCTGCTTTGTTTTAAGTACAATTTTTTTTAGAATTTTTAATAGATAAACGGATTTATTATGATTTTTTGTTTGAAAATGTATTTTTAAATTTAAAAAATACTTTAAAAATTAATTTCATCGAATTCAATTTTTCAGGATCTGTAGATTATCTTCTAAGTCTTGAATAAAATTTTTAAATTTATTTGATGTCAAAATCAAATTTTAAGATTTATTTTTCAAAATTATCAATATCGGATTTCAAAATTATTTTTCATAAAGTTAGAAAATTAATTTCACTTTAACAATTTTTCATAAGCCTATCAAAATTTTAAATTGAATAAAAAATTAATTAATTTTTGAATAAAAATAAACTTTTTTTAAAATTATTTTTTTAAAATTAGACTTTACATTTTAAAAATTTATTTTCGACCAAAATTTGATAAATTGGACTTTCTGGAAACCAATTATTATGTTAGAAATGTACTAAAAAAGTTCTGAAAATTTGGATGTTGAAATAATTTTTTTATAAGTGTTATTATGTCCCTTAACATGTTTTGAAGTTTTGATGCGATCAAAGGGGAGAAATAGGATTAGGTTAAGGTGTAAGCTTAATTTCAATTTTTTTTGGTGCTTACATTGTCATTTATTCTTTTCTTTTATGCTTCTTTATTCTAACTTAACTCGGGTTGATGCACATAAAAAAAGGGGAGATTATAAGTACCCCAGGTTGGTTTTATGTAGTCATCCGAGTCAAGTTAGGTCATGTTATGTTTTGATCCCTGTCTCTAAGTGTGTAGGAGTTTAAGAGCGCATGATGTCAAGCGAAAGGCGTAGTGGTCGAGAAGGATGACACGGAAGGGAGCCGACGGGTTCGGTGCATCCGAGGGACGCGGAGCTCTGCGGAAGAGTAGCCGGTGGAGTGAGAAGGATGCGTGCGACATTCGAGGGACGAGAAGCCGGGGGGAAGCTCGTTTTAGGAGAAGGTCGGAGGAGGGTTCGGGTGAGCCCGACTCCAAAAGGCTCAAAATCTCCCAACAAAACCCGTCGGAGGGTTGGTCAGCAAGGAGCTTACCAAAATCAACCCGGGCGCCCGTAAGATTTAGGGCGCCCCTATACTCGGGCACCCCTATGCTTTAGGGCACCCGAGTACCCGAGTGCCCCTATGCATACATGCGCCCGAGATCAAGGTTTATCTACAACAGACCATTTACGAACGTTACGAAGCAGATAACAAGCAAGTCACGTGTCAGACGCACTCGGACGCCCCTATTGTGCTACGTCAGCATTCAGATAGAGTTGAACGAGGCTATAAATAGACCCCAGAGCTTAGTTCTAATTCATCACTACAAACGAATTTCTTTCTAGTTCTTCTCTGTTTTTCTAGGCTTTTCACCGTGTAAGAGGTTTCTCCACCCGAAGGAGTTATTCAGGAGAATTGCGCTTCATTTTTCCTTTGATTAGCAACCTTCCTAATTGCAAACCAAGTAATTCCATTTGCCTCTTTCTTTTTTGTTTTGTTATTAATTTATTAATGTTTTTTATGAACTAACCTCCATTATATTAATTTATTAATGTTTTTTTTTAAGCAATCACCCCTCTTTGACGCACAATGCCTCAGATTATTATTTATTGCTTAATTATTTTTTCTGATCATCTGTATTCTCTTCTATGCAATGATTAGTATTGATTTTTATTTCTCTATTCATATATTTTTTTCTAAGTATACACCTGTATCTTATTTCTAATACTATTGTAAATACACAGAATACTGAAATTGAAACTCTACCTGCTTTTGATGAGGATTCTATAGAAATTATATTGAAGAGTCATGATTAATTCTGAAACTTAACACAATCACGATTGACCAAATTACATGTAAAACTTGTACCATGTAATCAATTAATGTTTTGGCAGATGATGTATCTAAACTGCAACAACAATAACCAGTATAAAAAATTACATGTATCATCAGGTGGGTTTTTATCTGCATTATAGACAAATGTAGCTATTGATTTTTTTTGTTAAAATTGGAGTTTACTTGCTTAAGATTTAATTTACTTTTGGTTATAAAATTTACCTGTCTTTTCATAACGCCTAAGCTTGGGAAAATAACAATCTTCTATCATGTTTATAACAAAATTGGGTCTACTTTTAGCTAAATTTTGGTTGCCTTTATTTGGCTTTAAGGCTTCCTCTAAGAGCATGTTCTTTACTGAAGCTAGCATTGTGTTTTCGATCAGATTTAAATATTAGAACCTAACAACCACATAAGATCGTGTCTTTTCATATATTCGTGTTGACGCTTGCTTCCCCTGCCTCGTACCAGTAGCCGACTCTTTAGCTTGGGTTTTGTGGGCGAACAAGCTTTGTTGTTGGCTTTCAGTGTTCTTGTGTTCTCTTCGGTCCACCGTTTATCAATTGTCGTTGATCAGTTTGCCGGAGGTGGCTTCCACAACTGGCGTGACAGAGGCGCCATCACAGCCGCTCGCACAATCGCTCGCTAGTTGCATGTCCTGAGGCAAAGTGTGACAATCATGGAGTTGAAGATGTTTTTTGTTCAGTAGAAAGAATCATGTGGTTTCAAGGGTTCTATATGGATATATATTTACATACTAGTTTTTTTCCAGTGTATTTTTTTCATGTGCATATAAACCACATCGCTTGTTAGCATGCCTTCTGTTCATGGTTGAAATGTTAAATAAAATGTAATTTGATGTCTATTTTAAAGTGTAGATCCTCAAGCGCATCAAACATTTGTCCATGATCCAAATTGCTTAGAAAGCCTTCAGCGTGCTGATACAATCAAGTAGTTGATTCTAAATTCTTGAGCTTTCTGAAGGATCTCATCTCACAGATAGACAATGAAGTGTGTAATCTTCAGATTTTTTTTTTGTTTCTTTGTTCTCTTTGGTACAAGATTCATTACACGCTGTGGCTAAATTAATTTGCTCATCTTTGGAAGTTCTCAATGCATTATTCAACCTTTGCATGATCATATAAGAGGAGGCAGGAACAAGCTCCAGAAAATGGAATTATTCCACACTTGATGAATTTTATCACTTCAGATTCACCACTCAAACAATATGCATTGCCTCTGCTATGTGATATGGCTCATGCTTCTCGAAACTCAAGGTAGCAGCTACGAGCTCATGGAGGATTGGATGTGTACTTGAACCTTTTGGAGGATGATGCGTGGGCCAGCATTGCTTTAGACTCAATTGCAGTCTGATAATGAACAGAGGAAAGTAGAACAAGTACTACTGAAGAAGGAATCAATTCAAAAATTGGCGAATTACTTCCACAACTCTCCAAAGCAATACATCGTGCTCAATTTTGGAGCCTTTTCTGAAGATAATTATGTAAGAGAATGGAATTTTTTCCCTAGTCTTTTCTATTTCAATTGTCTCATGATGTCTTAATTTCTAACCCTGAATAAGCAAATAAATATGCTATGGCTACCAATGGTTTGATGACATTGCTAGTTGCAAGGCTTGAACATCAAGATGCTATTGCTCGGCTTAATCTTCAAAAACTAATTAAGGTAATTTTTCTTAGCTTTTTTATTAAGTTAATATTTCGATCCAAATTATCTTTCATTCAGTTGCTAGAACAACAGAGTCATGAAATCAAGGAAAACCATTTGATGATGGTTTAAAACATGAGAATATGTTTTTGCCTCTTATTTAGTTTTTTTTTCTGGCCATTTTTGAGCTCCATTCTAAAATTTAACCTTACAGAAAAAAAATCATTTTCAACCTCTAATGTTGATGTTTGTATTTTCAAAGTTTGCTATATGAAATCATCACTGAACATTCATCACAATGTTTGCTCCTCTTTTCAAATGACAATCAAACAATGTTATAACCGTGGGAACCAATTATTATTATACTATTTGTAATGTGCTAATTTGTGGAAGCTATTAGCAAACTCAGAGTTTCTATCAAAACTACAATTTTATCTATTGTCCTTGAAGAAGCACTAAATGGAACCATCACATTTATACCGCTTCCCCTTGGACATCCTTTAATGGAAAAGTACCTTGTATTTTATTGAAATCTTTTGTACCTTGTATTTTTATTGAAATCTATATCAACATTGAACTTCCATATTCTTTTGAATGTTGGTGTAGGTGGATAAACAATGTGCTCATTTTTTCGGTATCACAATTAATAATCAACAAGCCCAAGTAGGGATAGTTGTGAGAGAAACTTCCGCAACACAAAGTAAATTTAAGGTGAAGCCCAAGTAGGGATAGTTGTGCTCCTTGTAATATATTTTTTCTTTGGTTTATTATGAACTAATTTTGTAAAGTGCTCTATTCTACAATATGTAGTATTATTAATCGTAACTTGTATCTCTTTCAAACATTCATGTTCTATGTAGGAATATCGTATCAAAAGATTGTATCACTCTTTCAAACATGGATTTTTTCTAACATTGTCTTCCATCTCTTTGCACAATTCATCCACACTGCAACGAAGTCTTTCAACCTTTTATAGATACTCTCAAAGATGCCTTGAAAGATGACACCATTCATTTATTTTGAAAATACATGTAACATTGGTATATGTAACATTTTTGCTATGCAATTCGACGTCATTCATTTATTTTTGTGTGTGAAAATAGTTCCCAATTTGTGAAACCGCAACCAAGACAATCAGTAGATTACTCTTGTTTCAAGTTGGAAAGGAAGGAAACTTATGTTCACAGGTCACTTATCTTAGCTTCTCAAGATGACTCAAGTGAGGTGAGAAGAAGAGCCTTCTCAGGCATAAAGGTCTATGCAAAGGTATGCATTTTAAATGACTAACTAATTGACTTTCCCCTAAATATCTAAAGAAGCCAAATTGAAATCTGCATTTTTATAATTGTTTCCATGATTCATTCAGTTTCATTTATTAGTAATTTACCACAAGTTATTTTAGGCATTTTACTTCCAAATCTACTGCAATCCATAATTTGTAGGTTCTCATATTGAATTGTCTTTGACATTAATATATAACTACATGAAAGTACCATGCTTTAGTCACCTATCACCTTAAAGTATATTATTCTTTGGTTCTATCAAGTGTTCACCTAGAGATTCTAGAAAATATATATGGCAAAATCTTGACAAGCTTCAAATTAAGAATATGGAAAGTAGCTCAATCAAAGTTATAATCATCACTTGTAGATTTTCTTTAATTTCATATTGTTTTTAATAATTTTTATCTGTTAATTATGTAACCAATCATTTGTTATAGGTAGAGGCATCTAATTTGCACTATCACTGGATTAGATGCTAGAAGAATTTCAAAGCTTTTTGAAAATAAGTATTTTATTTTGGACATATCAGTTAATTAATAAACTTTGTCCACTTGTAAATACCTACTAAGATTGATAATGACAAAATGCTCTTTTCATTCAGGGTATGGATTCTTGTTTCCATTTGCTTATATGTGGATGATCGGCGAATGTTCTTCTCCTTTTCTTGAAATTTGATGAGGTGTGATTCGTTATCTAATACCATTCTTTCTTCTTCGTCCGTTTTGTTTTCACATCGAATGACATGAGAATGTTCTCTTTTCTTTGAAGTTTAAAGGGTAGGATGCCTCTGTTGATGTTGGTATCTAATGTTTTGATCTTTGAAGTTTTTTTTTCATTCCCTTATCTATTTGCTTTGGATGATCTAAGAAAAATGCTTTGGTTCTGGGAAATCCAATAAGTTATTGTTCATCTCACCCTACAAATTGTTTATGGTTCCATTCTTTCAAGGTTGGTTTTCAATATCAATTTGCTCTCCCTTTATGATATGAGAATTCCCATTTGCGAATTTATAGGCACATTTCAACTAGATGATATGCATATAAGGCTCTGGTCCCTTGAAATCTTAAATGATAATGCATTTACATATAGTTGAGGTACGAATTAGAGGATGCGATTTTGATTTATTTAAAACAAATTATCAATTCTTTGTCTATCTTCATTATAATGAGTCTTTTTAGGTTATTTATTTCTATCATTTTATTTATTTTCTTAGTAAAGTTTTCTTAATTAGTTTAACTATCACATCAATCCTCTTTTTCTCTTCATTCAATTTATCTTCTCAATTGCTATTAATGGAAAAATCAAAGCTTGGTGCTATAAGTATTTGGTATTCAAAGTTGACTATGATGCTCTTAGTTCTCCCCCGGTCACACTTCTTGTATTCATGGTATTCTCGGGCTTGGTCTTTTCCTTATTACCCTCCTGACTGATCAATTCCTCTCCTTGGTCGAGACGGATATGACTTCTGGTATTTATGATTTTCTTATTAGTCTTCTAACCGAAGGATCAACGAAGGGATTTCTGATATTCATGGTGTTTATGACATTCTTATGGTATCTTGGATCTTCTTATTATTTTCCTCTTGAGATATTCTTGATATTTTAGTATTCATGGTATTCTGACACTTCTGGTATTGATTATATTCTTGGGTTATTCTTAGTCTTTTTCTTATAACCCTCTCGACTTCGGTTAGGATGGACACGACTTTTAGTATTTATGGTTTTCTTATTACTCTCTTGACTGAAGGATTAAGTTTCTTGCTTGGATAAGAAAGAATTTTTGATATTCATGGCATTCTTGTGGTTTCTTGGATCTTCTTTTTCTTATTATTATCCTCCTGAGGTATTCTTGGTATTCATTGTACTTTGGTATTCATGGTATTCTGGCACTTTTGGTATTCATGGTATTCTCGAGGTATTCTTGGTCTTTTCTTTATTACTCTCTCGACCCTGGTCGGGACGGATATGACTTTTGGTATTTATGACAGTCACATGGTATTCTTGGTATTCTTTTTCCAAGGACATTATTGGACTTCTGGTATTCCTATCTTATTGATATTCCTAGCTTATTGGTATTCTATTGGACTTCTAAGGCATTATTGGACTTATGGTACTCTTGGTTTTCGAGTTATCATCCTCCAGACCAAGGGATCAGACTCTTTTCCTCGATCGGTATATTATTGGACTTGTGGTATTCTTGGTTTTCTTGTTATCATCCCCTCACGACCAAGGGATTGAACTCTTTTTCCCGGTCAGGATATTATTGGACTTCTAGTATTCATGTCTTATTGATATTCCTAGCTTATTGGTATTCTATTGGACTTTTAGGACATTATTGGACTTATGGTATTCTTAGTTTTCTAGTATTCATCTCTGACCAAGTGATCAAACTCTTTTTCCAGGACATTATTAGACTTCTAGTATTCCTGGCTTATTGATATTCCTGGCTTATTAGTATTCTATTGGACTTCTGGGATATATTGGACTTTTGGTATTCTTAGCTTATTGATATTTCTAATCTTTTCTCTAATAAAGGTATCTCAAATTTGATATTTCATGTATTCCTGGGTTATTGATATTCCTGGCTCATTTTGTTTTAGATGTCACACAGGAGTGCATCTACAAACTTGGAGCTACACTTAAGTTGTAACTGAATGTTTTTTGTGCCTTCCAGGTCCTGAATGCTCAAGTAAGTAGCAGAGGATCATGGCTACATTCTCTATTTTGGAGTCTCATCTGTTATTAGATTTTTACCAAGGAATCAAAATGGTAACTACTCAATGGGGTTGGAGTTCAATCATAGTTTTTTTTGTTCCATATGTCATTTTTTCTACATTCCGTCGTTGATTATTTTCTCTCTTTTTTTAAATTGATTTTGTTGATTCCATTGCATGAACTGATAGAAATACAACTCAGGACTATTCTTCTTCTAATGTGCTAATATTATCTTGTTTTGCCGATAATCAACTTACTATAGGACAATTTATACAGTATTTATAAAGCTCGAGTTGTTCTCTATGTTGATTTTGATACTGATGTGGTCACAAAATGTGTTGTAAGTTAAGTTCATTCATTTGTCTATGTTTTTAATATTTAATCTAATTTTTAATTGTCTTAATATTCATTCACAAGTTAAAGATCATAAATGACTCTCAATTGACCTATTAGTTCCAGGCAAGATGGTCAAGCTCGAGTGACTTCTGTTCTTGGGAATGGGATAATGCTATCATTCATTTCTTACATACTTCACTCAAACTGTATGGCTTTTCAAATTTTTCTTTGCTTATATTTTTGCAAGTGAAGGCTTTGAAATTGAATAGGATACATTCACCTGATTGCTTATAATCTAACAAAAAGTACATTCTCATTGCTAATTAGTTGTTATCCGGAGAATAACCATGCTTTCTATTTTTTTTTTTTTACACATGAGCTACACCAAATAGTGAATGCAGTCGCTGAAATGGTAAAAGAAAACTATTTGGTAAGCAATTGATTGAAGTTTAGTTATACTTGCAGCTTATACACAATATACAAGCCTATTATATATTTATGTTATTTTCATGCTATTCAAGCATATTCTTTGATCTTTTGCAAAAAAATATATTTAAGCATATGAATGCAAATTTGTCTTTTTTCCAAATTCTATTCAGTTTCTTGCATCGTTGTGCAATTTATTATGTTTTAGAAACTTTGTAATGTTGTTTATACAAGTTGTTCATACTTCATACACTTTTTCTATTCTCATAACTTTACAATTGAGTATTTAAAAATTGAATCTAACGATTATTTAGAGGTTGCTGCTGGAGCCTTTTCTCATATTTGAGATTACTAGAGTATAATTTAAGTATTCAATAAACTTCCTACAATAATGTAAGCTTATAACAGTTCCCTTTGTTCATGGAATGTTGATGTCATGTTTATAACTCGTCACAGAATTATTCTGTTCAGAACAAGTACTCTTACAATTTTTCTATCAACATTTGTCAAAATCTTAGTGTATAACCATCCTTCAGACCAGAATTACTACAACAAATCTGCTCTATATTCATTTAGTGAATATTATACTTTTCTTACCTATCCTGCTTGGTTATATATAAGTTATGTAGATGTTGAAATCCAACAAAGAGCCATTGAATATTTTGCACTTTGTAGGAAAGGAGAAGCATTAGTGGATGTATTGGACGAAATGCCCAAATTTATAGAACGCAGGTAGATTTCTGGGTTCGATTTATTTGTTGATGTATGAAGCAGGAGTGAGAATTTTCCTTTTTGCTAAAGCTAGTGAAACACAAAAACTAACGCATGTTTTTAACAACACTAGTCAATGATAATCCCTTTGTTGGCTTCCATGTGAAAATTCCATTCTATTGTCAATATCTTTCTTTGTAATTGAATGTTTTTGGTGTTGTCAGGTCTTGAATGCTCAAGTAAAGAGCGGAGGATCACGGCTACATTCTCTATTTTGAGTTCATTTGTTATTAGATTTTTACCAAGGAATCAAAATGGTAATACTAGCAGGTGTTTGAGTTCAATCATATTTTTTTGTTCCATATGCAGTTTTTTCTACTTTTCGTCGTAATTATTTTCTTTCTTTTTCTAAATGTGATTTTGTTGATTCAATTGCATGAACTGATAGACATATTCTTAGGACTTTTCTTCTTCAAATATAAAGTTTTGTAATAATCAAGGACAATTTATACAGTTTTTAAAAGCTTTTGATAAATGCTTGAGTACATTCTCTATGTTTAATGTATTCATTGATCTTGATGATTACTATTGGTTCCGGATATGATGGTCTATTGCTCCAGTGACTTCTTCTTGGAGATTGGGATAATGCTATAATTTCTTACATCTTCACTAACTTATGGTTTTTTCAAATTTTTCTTGCTTATATTTTTGCAAGGTAAGGCTTTGAAATTGAATAGATCATTCACCGGTTGCTTATAATCTAATACTTTTTGATAGGTTGATATGTACCATTTAAAGATGCTTTCCAAAGTGGAACATGGAAAGAGAATTATGCTCAAAAAGAAAAGGTATTACATTCTCATTGTCAATAGTTTGTTATTATCTGTATAATAACCATGCTTTCTAATTCGTTTTTTTTTTACACATGAGTTTTGATAAGGAGTGCATGAATGGACCCATATGCTCTAATCTTTTTACCAAGAACAATAGAAGATTTGATTGATCTTAATTCAATCAGGCAAGAGTAAGATATACATATAACTAAAAAGAAATGGAATTATTGGTTACAACATAGAATTGATCGATCAACCGTATGATGTGAAAGCGCATGATATAAGAAAGTGTATGTCCAATATGATAAATGTTTCATCAATGATAACTTAAAGAACCAAGCCTTTCTTAACTTTATGTTAATAAGTTTGGCCACTATATTGGATCCATGCCCTTACAT
>JAGFNQ010000770.1:253384-301492 GCA_024364735.1 Boesenbergia rotunda
TATCAAAATCACTGTGTACTCTCTTCAACCCATGATATCAACTCTTGTAAATTTATAACATATGTTATGTTGCGTCTTTTGCCCTTTTGTTTTCTTCCACTTTTAGTTTTTGCTTTATATTCTTTTGTTGATATTTCGACTATGTGAAGTCTTTAGAGAACTTTTTGTTTTTGAGTTCTAAAAATTGTTCCAGGTTGCTCAAGATTGAAAGATAATGTCTTGTTGCTACTCTAGAAGGTCATTTGATTTTGTTTCTTTTTCCCCTCCAATCATTTGAAATGCTATAATTAGTATGTTTCCATGAAATGTTCAACCTGAGTTTTTTTCTGAAGTTTCAAAGGTTGGACTACAATATATGTGTACTATATGTATGCTCCTTTATGAATGACTTACAATGGTGCTCTTGGTTGTTGAAACTCAAGAAGGTATGATTTGATCTTTCTAGCTAAAAGTTGTTATCAACAAGCTTCTTCATTCTTCTTTTGGTTCTTTTAAGGTTTGAAGGTCGGATGTTGGTGTCTATTCTCTCCCCTTTGGATGTTGTAAGAATGCTTCTCCCATTTCTTTTAGAGCTAAGGTATACTTGTTTATCCCTCACTTAAAGATGTTGTCAATGTATTTGTATTCTATCCACAGCCACCACACACAGTACTTTGTTCATCCTTCTTTGAAGGTTGAAGGGTGAATTTTGATTTCCTTTTTACTATATGATGTGAGAAGCCTCTTCTTGTTTCTTGAATTCTAAATGGTATGATTTATATCTCTTTCCACCCTTCTTGCCTTTAGTCTCTTAAAACCTAGAAGTCTTGATTCTACTTGACCATAAACAACATGACTAGGACAAGCTCTAGTTTGTTCACATGAATTGATCAACCTTTATCACATGACTGAATTAATATTTCATCCAAAGCTATATGACACATATTTTTATTCATCTTTGATTTACACATCTCTCATTTAGGTTTGTATTTGTGTCTGCATGTCAAGCCACAATTATTTTTGTCAACATAAAATGATTGCAATAGATAACTCATTGGTCATTATGTAGAAACCTAAGTTTTGTTGCTTGATATGACATTTTATTGGGCACTCTAATAGCTCAATCACAAGGCTGTTTTGTGCTAGCATGCTTAGTGGGAAGAAACTTGCCTAAGCATTGGTGAGCACTGATATTATTTGTAATGTGATTTTCATATCCAACTAATGAATTTCAATTTGATTTAATATCTTTTTAGCTCCATACTAAGAAAAGTATATTGCAAAGTCGTGGTGAAAACAATAGATGGGCGTTGACAATTGAAGGATTTTATTGACTCCAATTCTATTTGTTTTTTTTTTGAATTAAAGACCTCTTGTTTTCTTTTACATGGAATTAGATTTAAAAGTACGAAAAAAAACTAATGTGGAAAAATTATTCAGTAAATCCTTTGGGGTTATTTTTTTTTGCTAACCACCTATGTTTGATTTGGTTTTTAATTTCTTTGATTGCAAAATGAGTTTAGAGGAAATTAAAGGAAATTGGGATCATGAGTATACATTTTGTTTTGTTGATTATTATACAATGATACCAGGAAGCTTGTTGTTCATTGGATTTACCATCCAACGAACTATTATTAATCCATTTATTTTCGATTTGCTGCCTATCGTTCTTTATGCAATCTTTTTCAGGACACAAACTTTTTTGAATATGATTGTTCTAGTCATCTACCAACATGCTTGAGTTTTGCTTTATGTTGATGGACGAAGCTGAAAAGTTTGACTTAAAGGTATGCCATTTCTAGGCCTTTTTTATGAAGTTTACTGATTAGAACATTTGCAAAAAGGGTTCGATTATTTCATTGCTTTAATTCTTCTATTTTTCCCTTGCAATTCCGAATAATGAATCCTTTACAAAATAAAGCCCATTGATTAATGAATCCAATGTTTATTTATAATATCTGCTACAATTGTGTTATGAATACTGATTACTCTAGATTTGAAAAATAATACCAAATCATTAACCCTAATGACCAATAGGGTCCAAAAAAAATTTACATATAGGACATAAAAAATATTTGATATATGCTTTGCCTATTTATTTAGTGAAATTTGTTTAATGAATTTTAACAAACTAAGAATCAATTTAGCCCACACAATTCTTGCAGTGTCTTAAGCAAACCAATGCATTCTCTCACTGCAGAACACTTTGCAGAAGGATGAGCAACTTATGCAGAGACTTTTAAAAAGGATGTTTCTATTGTAGTATAAGAGTCTTTTGTTGTTAATTTGTTGCAGAAGTGAATTTTATGGTGTTTTAACCACTAATTATTCAGTTTTAATTGTTTCATTCCCCAACAAAATTTGATGTATATAAGTGATGAATGCTAAAAGGTCATCTTAATCAATCTAGATTTGAATGATATTTCTATGTTTTTTTGATGCTTTACCCTTGATATAGCATATGCATGAAATAGTTAACTTGTATGAGTTTTTTATTTTATTGTTAAGTTATTTGTTAGATGCTGACATACAATTCTGATATGATGGCCACTGTTAAATTTGTGTCTACTAGCTCCAATATTATGATGCATACTTCTCTGTTATTTATTTATTTATGATTAGAGTCAATAAGCCATGGTTCACGACAAGGTATGTATTATCTTAAATGATCCTTATCATAGTAATGGTCCATAAGCTATTTTCTAAGCATTTGTAGGAAGAGTAAGGTCAATTGTAAACTGCGAGGGGATGAAACCTTCCTTCCCCAAGCTATGATAAGCCAACATCAAGCAGTTCTTTTGATATAACAATTGTTGCTCGCTCCTCGTACTCTTTGGTGAATTTTCTTTAAAGTTCCCATATTGACTTTTATCAGACTTAATATAATAATTTAGTTCACTCAATAGCCCATTCAGATCATTATTTACATTGTCACTATCTATTTAATTTAGGGTATTCTTTAAAAAAAAGAGGAATTACGGCATATGACATCCCCATCACATTGTTGATCGGAGTTGATATTCTTTGATAAATTGTGTGCATCTTCCAATAAACCTTAAGATGTATCTGATTCACTTTTCTTTGACTGCAAAATTGGTCCGTCTGTATCATTCATTAGGTTAACAATTGGTTCAAATTGCTCTCAATATTCAAAAGTTAAACATTACGAAAAACCTAATTGGTATTTTAAATTTCACAAGGGTCAAATTGTAAGAGTTCTTAGGGCTTACATTCCATCTAGATTTTTATTTGATCCTGTAGGAAAGAATTTATATTGGATTCCAAAATCTGTATTGAACTGTTATATATTATTAATTATTTGTCATTTTTTATTTAAATGCTTTAGCTGCAATTTTGTTAAATTCTTTTTAAGATAACTGTTGTAGAAAAATTAGTTTAATATTTTTTTATTGATAGAGTCTGCTTTGTTTTAAGTACAATTTTTTTTTCAGAATTTTTAATAGATAAACGGATTTATTATGATTTTTTGTTTGAAAATGTATTTTTAAATTTAAAAAATACTTTAAAAATTAATTTCATCGAATTCAATTTTTCAGGATCTGTAGATTATCTTCTAAGTCTTGAATAAAATTTTTAAATTTATTTGATGTCAAAATCAAATTTTAAGATTATTTTTCAAAATTATCAATATCGGATTTCAAAATTATTTTTCATAAAGTTAGAAAATTAATTTCACTTTAACAATTTTTCTAGAGATAAGTCTATCAAAATTTTAAATTGAATAAAAATTTAATTAATTTTTGAATAAAAATAAATTTTTGAAAATTATTTTTTCTAAAATTAGACTTTACATTTTAAAAATTTATTTTCGACCAAAATTTGATAAATTGGACTTTCTGGAAACCAATTATTATGTTAGAAATGTACTAAAAAAGTCTTGAAAATTTGGATGTTGAAATAATTTTTTTATAAGTGTTATTATGTCCCTTAACATGTTTTGAAGTTTTGATGCGATCAAAGGGGGAGAAATAGAATTAAGTGCTTACATTGTCATTTATTCTTTTCTTTTATGCTTCTTTATTCTAACTTAACTCGGGTTGATGCACATCAAAAAAGGGGAGATTGTAAGTACCCCAGGTTGGTTTTGATGTAGTCATCCGAGTCAAGTTAGGTCATGTTATGTTTTGATCCCTGTCTCTAAGTGTGTAGGAGCTTAAGAGCGCAGGATGTCAAGCGAAAGGCGTAGTGGTCGAGAAGGATGACACGGGAAGGGAGCCGACGGGTTCGGTGCATCCGAGGGACGCGGAGTTCTGCGGAAGAGTACGCCGGTGGAGCGAGAAGGATGCGTGCGACATCCGAGGGACGAGAAGCCGGGGGGAAGCTCGTTCGAGGAGAAGGCCGGAGGAGGGTTCGGGTGAGCCCGACTCCAGAAGGCTCAAAATCTCCCAACAAAACCCGTCGGAGGGTTGGTCAGCAAGGAGCTGACCAAAATCAACCCGGGCGCCCGTAAGATTTAGGGCGCCCCTATACTGCGCCCCTATGCATACATGCGCCCGAGATCAAGGTTTATCTACAACAGACCATTTACGAACGTTACGAAGCAGATAACAAGCAAGCCACGTGTCAGACGCACTCGGGCGCCCCTATTGTGCTACGTCAGCATTCAGATAGAGTTGAACGGGGCTATAAATAGACCCCAGAGCTTAGTTCCAATTCATCAATCACTGCAAACGAATTTCTTTCTAGTTCTTCTTTGTTTTTCTAGGCTTTTCACCGTGTAAGAGGTTTCTCCACCCGAAGGAGTTATTCAGGAGAATTGCGCTTCATTTTTCCTTTGATTAGCAACCTTCCTGATTGCAAACCAAGTAATTCCGTTTGCCTCTTTCTTTTCTGTTTTGTTATTAATTTATTAATGTTTTTTTGAACTAACCTCCATCATTGTTTAGAAAGAACAAAAGATAGTGTTTTATTTTTTAAGGGCAATTCACCCCTCTCTTGCCGACCGCACAATCGCCTTCAGATTATTATTTATTGCTTAATTATTTTTTCTGATCATCTGTATTCTCTTCTTATGCAATGATTTAGTAGTTGATTTGGTTCATTTCTTCTATTCTCATCATATCTTCTTTTTCTAAGTATACACCTTGATATCTTAATTTCTAATAACTATTGTATTGAACAGTGAAATCACAGGCAGAATACTGAAATTGAAACTCTACCTGCTTTTGATGAGGATTCTATAGAAATTATATTGAAGAGTCATGATTAATTCTGAAACTTAACACAATCACGATTGACCAAATTACATGTAAAACTTGTACCATGTAATCAATTAATGTTTTGGCAGATGATGTATCTAAACTGCATTATAGACAGCTATTGATTTTTTTTGTTAAAATTGGAGTTTGCTTAAGATTTAATTTACTTTTGGTTATAAAATTTTCTTGTCTTTTCATAACGCCTAAGCTTGGGAAAATAACAATCTTCTATCATGTTTATAACAAAATTGGGTCTACTTTTAGCTAAATTTTGGTTGCCTTTATTTGGCTTTAAGGCTTCCTCTAAGAGCATGTTCTTTACTGAAGCTAGCATTGTGTTTTCGATCAGATTTAAATATTAGAACCTAACAACCACATAAGATCGTGTCTTTTCATATATTCGTGTTGACGCTTGCTTCCCCTGCCTCGTACCAGTAGCCGACTCTTTAGCTTGGGTCTTGTGGGCGAACAAACTTTGTTGTTGGCTTTCAGTGTTCTTGTGTTCTCTTCGGTCCACCGTTTATCAATTGCGTTGATCGGTTTGCCGGAGGTGGCTTCCACAACTGGCGTGACAGAGGCGCCATCACAGTCGCTCGCACAATCGCTCGCTAGTTGCATGTCCTGAGGCAAAGTGTGACAATCATGGAGTTGAAGATGTTTTTTGTTCAGTAGAAAGAATCATGTGGTTTCAAGGGTTCTATATGGATATATATTTACATACTAGTTTTTTTCCAGTGTATTTTTTTCATGTGCATATAAACCACATCGCTTGTTAGCATGCCTTCTGTTCATGGTTGAAATGTTAAATAAAATATAATTTGATGTCTATTTTAAAGTGTAGATCCTCAAGCGCATCAAACATTTGTCCATGATCCAAATTGCTTAGAAAGCCTTCAGCGTGCTGATACAATCAAGTAGTTGATTCTAAATTCTTGAGCTTTCTGAAGGATCTCATCTCACAGATAGACAATGAAGTGTGTAATCTTCAGATTTTTTTTCTTTGTTTCTTTGTTCTCTTTGGTACAAGATTCATTACACGCTGTGGCTAAATTAATTTGCTCATCTTTGGAAGGTCCTCAATGCATTATTCAACCTTTGCATGATCATATAAGAGGAGGCAGGAACAAGCTCCAGAAAATGGAATTATTCCACACTTGATGAATTTTATCACTTCAGATTCACCACTCAAACAATATGCATTGCCTCTGCTATGTGATATGGCTCATGCTTCTCGAAACTCAAGGTAGCAGCTACGAGCTCATGGAGGATTGGATGTGTACTTGAACCTTTTGGAGGATGATGCTTGGGCCAGTATTGCTTTAGACTCAATTGCAGTCTGATAATGAACAGAGGAAAGTAGAACAAGTACTACTGAAGAAGGAATCAATTCAAAAATTGGCGAATTACTTCCACAACTCTCCAAAGCAATACATCGTGCTCAATTTTGGAGCCTTTTCTGAAGATAATTATGTAAGAGAATGGAATTTTTTCCCTAGTCTTTTCTATTTCAATTGTCTCATGATGTCTTAATTTCTAACCCTGAATAAGCAAATAAATATGCATGAAATCACTCCGGGAAAATTCAGCTATGGCTACCAATGGTTTGATGACATTGCTAGTTGCAAGGCTTGAACATCAAGATGCTATTGCTCGGCTTAATCTTCAAAAACTAATTAAGGTAATTTTCTTAGCTTTTTTATTAAGTTAATATTTCGATCCAAATTATCTTTCATTCAGTTGCTAGAACAACAGAGTCATGAAATCAAGGAAAACCATTTGATGATGGTTTAAAACATGAGAATATGTTTTTGCCTCTTATTTAGTTTTTTTTTCAGGCCATTTTTGAGCTCCATTCTAAAATTTAACCTTACAGAAAAAAAATCATTTTCAACCTCTAATGTTGATGTTTGTATTTTCAAAGTTTGCTATATGAAATCATCACTGAACATTCGACACAATGTTTGCTCCTCTTTTCAAGTGACAATCAAACAATGTTATAACCGTGGGAACCAATTATTATACTATTTGTAATGTACTAATTTGTGGAAGCTATTAGCAAACTCAGAGTTTCTATCAAAACTACAATTTTATCTATTGTCCTTGAAGAAGCACTAAATGGAACCATCACAATTATACCGCTTCCCCTTGGACATCCTTTAATGGAAAAGTATTCATCTTTTGTACCTTGTATTTTATTGAAATCTATATCAACATTGAACTTCCATATTCTTTTGAATGTTGGTGTAGGTGGATAAACAATGTGCTCATTTTTTCGGTATCACAATTAATAATCAACAAGCCCAAGTAGGGATAGTTGTGAGAGTAACTTCCGCAACACAAAGTAAATTTAAGGTGAAGCCCAAGTAGGGATAGTTGTGCTCCTTGTAATATATTTTTTCTTTGGTTTATTATGAACTAATTTTGTAAAGTGCTCTATTCTACAATATGTAGTATTATTAATCGTAACTTGTATCTCTTTCAAACATTCATGTTCTATGTAGGAATATCGTATCAAAAGATTGTATCACTCTTTCAAACATGGATCTTTTCTAACATTGTCTTCCATCTCTTTGCACAATTCATCCACACTGCAACGAAGTCTTTCAACCTTTTATAGATACTCTCAAAGATGCCTTGAAAGATGAAAAGGTATAGATCTTAACATTGGTATATGTAACATTTTTGCTATGCAATTCGACGTCATTCATTTATTTTTGTGTGTGAAAATAGTTCCCAATTTGTGAAACCGCAACCAAGACAATCAGTAGATTACTCTTGTTTCAAGTTGGAAAGGAAGGAAACTTATGTTCACAGGTCACTTATCTTAGCTTCTCAAGATGACTCAAGTGAGGTCAGAAGAAGAGCCTTCTCAGGCATAAAGGTCTATGCAAAGGTATGCATTTTAAATGGCTGACTTTCCCCTAAATCTCTAAAGAAGCCAAATTGAAATCTGCATTTTTATAATTGTTTCCATGATTCATTCAGTTTCATTTTAGTAGTAATTTACCCAAGTTATTTTAGGCATTTTACTTCCAAATCTACTGCAATCCATAATTATAGGTTCTCATATTGAATTGTCTTTGACATTAATATATAACTACATGAAAGTACCATGCTTTAGTCACCTATCACCTTAAAGTATATTATTCTTTGGTTCTATCAAGTGTTCACCTAGAGATTCTAGAAAATATATCTGGCAAAATCTTGACAAGCTTCAAATTAAGAATATGGAAAGTAGCTCAATCAAAGTTATAATCATCACTTGTAGATTTTCTTTAATTTCATATTGTTTTTAATAATTTTTATTTTTTTATTATGTAACCAATCATTTGTTATAGGTGGAGGCATCTAATTTGCACTGTCACTGGATTAGATGCTAGAAGAATTTCAAAGCTTTTTGAAAATAAGTATTTTATTTTGGACATATCAGTTAATTAATAAACTTTGTCCACTTATAAATACCTACTAAGATTGATAATGACAAAATGCTCTTTTCATTCAAGGTATGGATTCTTGTTTCCATTTGCTTATATGTGGATGATCGGCGAATGTTCTTCTCTTTTCTTGAAATTTGACAAGGTGTGATTCGTTATCTAATCCCATTCTATCTTCTTCGTCCGTTTAGTTTTCACATCGAATGACATGAGAATGTTCTCTTTTCTTTGAAGTTTAAAGGATAGGATGCTTCTGTTGATGTTGGTATCTAATGTTTTGATCTTTGAAGTTTTTTTTTCATTCATATCTATTTGCTTTGGATGATCTAAGAAAAATGCTTTGGTTCTGGGAAATCCGTTCATCTCACCCTACAAGTTGTTTATGGTTCCATTCTTTCAAGGTTGGTTTTCAATATCAATTAGCTCTCCCTTTATGATATGAGAATTCCCATTTGCGAATTTATATGCACATTTCAACTAGATGATATGCAAATAAGGCTCTGGTCCATTGAAATCTTAAATGATAATGCATTTACATATAGTTGAAGCACGAAATAGAGGATGTTATTTTGATTTATTTAAAACAAATTATCAATTCTTTGTGTATCTTCATTATAATGAGTCTTTTTAGGTTTGTTTATTTCTATCATTTTATTTATTTTCTTAATAAAGTTTTCTTAATTAGTTTAACTATCACATCAATCCTCTTTTTCTCTTCATTCAATTTATCTTCTCAATTGCTATTAATGGAAAAATCAAAGCTTGGTGCTATAATTATTTGGTATTCAAAGTTGACTATGATGCTCTTAGTCCTCCCCCGGTCACACTTCTAGTATTCATGGTATTCTCGGGCTTGGTCTTTTCCTTATTACCCTCCTGACTGATCAATTCCTCTCCTTGGTCGAGACGGATATGACTTCTGGTATTTATGATTTTCTTGTTACTCGTCTAACCGAAGGACCGACGAAGGGATTTCTAGTATTCATGACGTATTCTGACACTTCTGGTATTGATATATTCTCGGGTTATTCTTAGTTTTTGTCTTATAACCCTCTCGACTTCAGTTAGGATGGATACGACTTTTAGTATTTATGGTTTTCTTATTACTCTCTTGACTGAAGGATTAAGTTTCTTGCTTGGATAAGAAAGAATATTTGATATTCATGGCATTCTTGTGGTTTCTTGGATCTTCTTTTTCTTATTATTATCCTCCTGAGGTATTCTTGGTATTCATTGTACTTTGGTATTCATGATATTCTGGCACTTTTGGTATTCATAGTATTCTTGAGGTATTCTTGGTCTTTTCTTTATCACTCTCTCGACCCTGGTCGGGACGGATATGACTTTTGGTATTTATGACAGTCACATGGTATTCTTGGTATTCTTTTTCCAAGGACATTATTGGACTTCTGGTATTCCTATCTTATTGATATTCCTAGCTTATTGGTATTCTATTGGACTTCTAAGGCATTATTGGACTTATGGTATTCTTGGTTTTCTAGTTATCATCCTCCTGACCAAGGGATCAGACTCTTTTCCTCGATCGGTATATTATTGGACTTGTGGTATTCTTGGTTTTCTTGTTATCATCCTCACGACCAAGGGATTGAACTCTTTTTCCCGGTCAGGATATTATTGGACTTCTAGTATTCATGTCTTATTGATATTCCTAGCTTATTGGTATTCTATTGGACTTCTAGGACATTATTGGACTTATGGTATTCTTAGTTTTCTAGTATTCATCTCTGACCAAGTGATCAAACTCTTTTTCCAGGACATTATTAGACTTCTAGTATTCCTGGCTTATTGATATTCCTGGCTTATTAGTATTCTATTGGACTTCTGGGATATATTGGACTTTTGGTATTCTTAGCTTATTGATATTTCTAATCTTTTCTCTAATAAAGATATCTCAAATTTGATATTTCATGTATTCCTGGGTTATTGATATTCCTGGCGCATTTTGTTTTAGATGTCACACGGGAGTGCATCTACAAACTTGGAGCTACACTTAAGTTGTAACTGAATGTTTTTTGTGCCTTCCAGGTCCTGAATGCTCAAGTAAATAGCAGAGGATCATGGCTACATTCTCCATTTTGGAGTCTCATCTGTTATTAGATTTTTACCAAGGAATCAAAATGGTAACTACTCAATGGGGTTGGAGTTCAATCATAATTTTTTTTGTTCCATATGTCATTTTTTCTACATTCCGTCGTTGATTATTTTCTCTCTTTTTTTTAAATTGATTTTGTTGATTCCATTGCATGAACTGATAGAAATACAACTCAGGACTATTCTTCTTCTAATGTGCTAATATTATCTTGTTTTGTCGATAATCAACTTACTATAGGACAATTTATACAGTATTTATAAAGCTCGAGTTGTTCTCTATGTTGATTTTGATACTGATGTGGTCACAAAATGTGTTGTAAGTTAAGTTCATTCATTTGTCTATGTTTTTAATATTTAATCTAATTTTTATTGTCTTAATATTCATTCACAAGTTAAAGATCATAAATAGTGACTCTCAATTGACCTATTAGTTCCAGGCAAGATAGTCAAGCTCGAGTGACTTCTGTTCTTGGGAATGGGATAATGCTATCATTCATTTCTTACATACTTCACTCAAACTGTATGGCTTTTCAAATTTTTCTTTGCTTATATTTTTGCAAGTGAAGGCTTTGAAATTGAATAGGATACATTCTCCTGATTGCTTATAATCTAACAAAAAGTACATTCTCATTGCTAATTAGTTATTATCCGGAGAATAACCATGCTTTCTATTTTTTTTTTTTTACACATGAGCTACACCAAATAGTGAATGTAGTCGCTGAAATGGTAAAAGAAAACTATTTGGTAAGCAATTGATTGAAGTTTAGTTATACTGCAGCTTATACACAATATACAAGCCTATTATATATTTATGTTATTTTCATGCTATTCAAGCATATTCTTTGATCTTTTGCAAAAAATATATTTAAGTATTTGCTAAACATGCTTATGAATGCAAATTTGTCCTTTTTCCAAATTCTATTCAGTTTCTTGCATCGTTGTGCAATTTATTATGTTTCAGAAACTTTGTAATGTTGTTTATACAAGTTGTTCATACTTCATACACTTTTTCTATTCTCATAACTTTACAATTGAGTATTTAAAAATTGAATCTAACGATTATTTAGAGGTTGCTGCTGGAGCCTTTTCTCATATTTGAGATTACTAGAGTATAATTTAAGTATTCAGCAAACTTCCTACAATAATGTAAGCTTATAACAGTTCCACTTTGTTCATGGATTGTTGATGTCATGTTTATAACTCGTCAAAGAATTATTCTGTTCAGAACAAGTACTCTTACAATTCTTCTGTCAACATTTGTCAAAATCTTAATGTACAACCATCCTTCAGACCCAGAATTACTACAACAAATCTGCTCTATATTCAGTTAGTGAGTATTATACTTTTCTTACCTATCCTGCTTGGTTATATATAAGTTATGTAGATGTTGAAATCCAACAAAGAGCCAGTGAATATTTTGCACTTTGTAGGAAAGCTTTAGTGGATGTATTGGACGAAATGCCCAAATTTATAGAACGCAGGTAGATTTCTGGGTTCGATTTATTTGTTGATGTATGAAGCAGGAGTGAGAATTTTCCTTTTTGCTAAAGCTGGTGAAACACAAAAACTAGCGCATGTTTTTAATTGTCAACACTAGTCAATGTTGCTTTAAAAGGTTGATGATGCAAAACGTAATTAGAATCAGGAGTCAACAACAAACATCAAATGCTTTGGTTGTAACTGATCATAGCCTTGCAAATGGATCCATTCCAGTTAGTCAGCTTGCCCTTGCTAGGATGCCAAGTAAAAATACAATTAGGGTCAAGCCTTTCTTCTAACTTGTAGTCATAAGTTCAAATGCAATATTCTATGTGGTATAACTTTGTATCCATTTGTTTTTTTTTTGCAATATTTGTCTTGTGAATTTCTACCTTTCTTTAGTGGGCTATGTACCTCATGCTTCAACTTCTAGAGATATTGATAAAAGAATTGAAGAAAACTTTGTTCATATGCGTAAACCCATGCATATAAAGATATGTTGATTTATTTTTGACTTAAGGTGCCTCTTCGCTATTGGGCTAGCATTGAGGAAACCAAGACACAGGAAAATGAATAATTGCAAGCAACCTTGCAGGAGATGCAACAAAAATTTGATGAAACTAAAGCTTTTAAAGAGGTTTATGTTATAAAAGAGTTCCGACGATGAGAACGAGAATCTTAAGGTGAGATAACCTTGGTTATGTTGTCTCTCGGATAGTTTTCTTTGTGAAAATATCTTTAGTTGGGTTTAAATGCATTTGGATAAGAAAACGGGTATGGGTTGTGGCTAAATTTACTAGTTTAATGTTGTTAACTCAAAAGTGATTGTTTCTTAAAAAATGTAGGCCCTGGTGAGTCTCTTGAAACAATGATTGATGAAACCTAGATGTATGAAGAGTCAATCATAACTATTGAACAAAGGCTGAAGAAGGCAATGGAGGCTGATTTTTGCCTTGAAGAAATTGGAACGAATAGCTTTGGAACCCTCCCTAGAAATACCAAGTGTCGATTTGTGGAAGTAGAAGCAGATGACAACACCTCCCAAAACGAAGTGGCAGACCTTTCCCGCCGAGACAGTGGAATGAAATGGGCCGCTGGTTTTCTTAAAGGCGCTAACGGCTACTTTACAAAAATAGTGTTAGGAATGCAAAAAATAGAAAAGTTTGCGCTATATTTTTTTTAAAAAAAATCAAGTAATTAAATCAATTAATTTAAGTAATTCTAATTTAATTAATAATTTAATTATTCAGGATAATTCAAATTAATTATTTTGAAACTGATTAATAATAATTTCAATTTAATTAATTAATCAGAATTTTTTGAAAAGGGAAAAATAGTTTACAAAATTTAGAAAAATAGGTTTTAAAGTTTAAAAATTATAAAATAATTTTTAAAATCCAAGAACTTCAAAAATCAAAGTTTAGACATGCTTAAGTGTTTTTTACTTCTATCATAATTTAGACACGCAATATTATTCAATTGTCATTTATTGGCTATAATAATCGAGGGCAAATCCTCTGTCCCACTTTGTCCTTTGTCTCGCCTGTCCCACTCGTCGACGACGGTCGGCGAGTTGTCCGATCGTCGATCGGACACCATCGGCACCGGGCCTTCGACCGCCTCCCAAACAAAACTATACCCTGGAGGGTACGGTGAACCCGTCGGGATCACCACAATTGCGATCTTGGGATTCACCGTCGAATTCGGCAAGATTGCAATTGCGGTGATTCCAACCGGTTCACCGTTCTTTTAGGATATCATTTGATTCGGGACGACGATAAAAAATCATCGATGATGTCCGATCGATGATCGGGCGACTCACCGACAGTCACCGATGAGTGTGGGACAGACGGGATAGGGATCCTCTGGGATCCCGTCTGGCAATAACCACAATAGACCAACCTAACTTGAAAATATTGAAAATGTTTTGTGAGACAGACAAATATGCGAGGTTTTGAAGGTTTCTGAGTGAATCTGGCAACTCCCTAATTAGATAGTTATTGTTGGCAAGTCTATAAGGAAAGAAATGAGTTGAATAATTTAAACAAGCCCAGCTTTATAGGGGAATTTTAATTATAAAATTGAGCTTATGGATGTTCTATGGCATAGGTTGTGTGTTAGCACATGATCTCGGCCTAGCTCACATGTAGCTCGGTCGGTCAGCCTAGCGTCACGTCGGGTGGGGATTGAACCAGGGGCCCTAAGGTCCAGACGAGCCAAATCACCTAGGCGAGTAGTTGGTCGAGTAGCCCGATCCGTCCACTGCGAATGACCTTAAGAGAGACCGACTGCCGAGCCAGAGGACTCCCAATCCCCTAGCCGCCTGACCCCAGGTCAAGTCGGGTTAATAAAACCCGAGCGCTCCCCGACTCGGAAAATACATCGTCTCAACCATGACAGTAGTGGTCGCATACCCAGAGTTCACTCGGAGCAGCCGGTCGGCGCACCCATTCGGGATTTGTCGCAATCCCTGCAGGTACCTACTCTCTGACACAACCCCAACAACAGTAGTACAGGAGTCGGCGCAGACCTGACATCGTTCGTGCCCAAATCGCGAGTATCCCGTTGGCACAGCATCCTCCTGCCATACCCCTGCACTTCGTACCACGGCAACCTACGCTTGTATTAGACCGAGCAGCGTCGGACGGCGCCCATCAACGAGCTGATAGCGCCCCTTTTCTTAACCCCGCATGCGACACCTTACCCTGCCCCGCATGCGACACCTTGCCCTGCCCCCGCATGTGACACCTTGCCCTGCTCCCGCATACGACAAAGGGTGACAGGCACAGGCAGAAGTTGTAGCTCCCTCGGCTATATAAGCTCCTCCGCTTTCCACTTCGCAGGTACGCGCGCGATAGTTTTTTGGCTCTACTGTTCCATTGCTTTGCTCTCTTCTCGCGGAAACTGACTTGACCGTCGGAGGGCCTTACAGGGACTTTTCTTGGCGGGTTGCTAACGGTCACTTTCTTGCAGGTCGTAACCAGCATTAGCGGTACTCGGGTCTGCTTCACTCTTGGGAATCCACCTCACTCTGCGACAGTATCACATATATTGACAAAGACTTACAAGCGTCCTAAATTGGTGAGTTTTTCAAGTTCCCTGTTTGTGAGATAAAGTTCCATGACGACTAAGAACTCTATGAGAAACAAAAACTCAGATAGTAGTTATTTTAGATAGAATCAAGAATATCACAATTCTTCAAGGGTGATCAAGCCTCCCAGGACCTTAGGAATTGTGCAAAAAAATCCTATTTCTAAGGAGGACCTGCACAATGAGATAATGATCACAAATTTCATATCTTCAATCTTCAAATCACTGTGACCCTATAAATTTCTGAAGAAAAAAATATCTTTATCATATGACGTTACTCATAACACAACCATTAAGCTAAGATATGTAATATAATTACGAAAATTTGGAATCCTCTCCTAGTCTCCTACAAGTGCTGGTAATCTAATTTTGTCAAAAAAAAATCAAAATTAATTTTCAACTTTCATCTTCTCCTGTCCAGTGGCATAATTACTCTCTTTCTCTATGGAAGATAGGAAGGATGAAAATAGGTGGCGGTTAACAAGGACAAGAAAGGACACTCAAAAATTGAAAAGAAAATTGGTTTAAGCAGAGTTTCTGGGAATAAGCTGTGATATTTATGGAATAGCCTAGCAATAAGTGGGTAAGTCAAAGGACTCAAAATCATGAAATTAAGTGCAGGTCTTCAATGGGAGCACTAGGTAATCTGGAAAAAAGTGGAAGCGATGATGGTGGAAGGATGACACACAAAATGGAAAAGATTATCTCTTGGTAGAAACATTAAAAGTGAGCTCATAGATGAGCTCATTTGAGTTGCTTTTGAAATACTTTGTAGTGTGTCAAACTGGATTGTTCCATTTGAAGGCCAAAACTTGGATATGGGATGGTATTTTAAACATTGATATTACCAAATGAATACAGGCAAAACTAAATAACAGGTCTAGTTGGTTCACGACCATTAAAGGTGGGAAAGCACCACCTTGTGCATCATTCTACTCTTAAAATTTTGGTTTATAGTTCTTTTTGATACTGTGACTTGCTACATGCAGGCAGGTATATGCCGCCTGAAATTTATTTCAATGAGTACAATACAAAAGTGGACGCCTTCCCATTTTCTTTGATTTTACAAGAGGTAAATACTCACTTTCATTTCTTTAAGTTTAATCTCTTTGAAAGTAAATATGCCCTGTAAAGTTGTTGAGCCATCACCCTTTTGAAAATATAGCTCTGTGATGCAAGTATTCAAATAAACTCTTTTTAAAAGTTGTCAATATAAATTTGTTCCCACATTCTATTTTTAACACACCTAATTTATTTTGCCACTGTCTGCGAGATGGGGCCATTATAAAACCTATAAACCAAACCAGTCATCATATCTCATTATTATTTCATTCAACCAATTATAGAGTTCTTGTTCTTCAAAAAGACTGTTAATGGAGGCAGGTAACCATGTGTAGTCAAATGGTATCAGAGACACACTTATGCTTAATTGACTAGTTAGAAGACACACTCCAGGAGGCATATAACATGTTTAATTCTTTACCATTGGTCTTTTCTAGATGATTGAAGGATGCCCTCCTTTTCCTAGTAAACAAGAATTGGAAATTCCAAAAGCCTATGCAGAAATATGAGGCCACCTTTCAGAGCATCAACAAAGTTCTATGCTTATGGATTAAGAGAGTAAGACTTGTCTTTAATTTAATATTTTTTAATCAAAGTAGTGATGGATTATTGTACTTTGCTGATAAATTGTGACAGATAACATTTGTTTAGATTTTGATTGTAAAACTAGATTTATCATTTAATACATTCACTTTGTTGTACGATAATTGATAAGTTGTTCCTTCACACCCTGTTTGGAAACCCATGAAATTCAATTCCATCCAGGAATTGAATTGAATTTCATGATTTGGAAACAACTTAAGTGAAGGAATTAAATTCTCATGGGAATTGAAATCCAACAAAATTAAGGAATTGAAATCAGACCAAAATAGGTATGATTTGGTGTGGGAATTGAATTTCAAAAAATGAAAATACTAAAGTAACCTCACATAAATATAATGTTTGATTCCTAACCTATCAATGAAAGGTAAAATAGTAAAAGTAATCAAATTCATTTAGTTTTAGACTCATTCCAAACAAAGGAATTGAATTCAATTCCTTTGTTTACCGGCTCATTCCAAACATAAGAATTTAATTCAATTCCCGTTGAATTCAATTCTTGTTCAATTCAATCCCATCACTTACAAACTTTCCAAACGGGGTGTCAGAGAAAAAATTTCTTACTGAATGAATTGTAATTTGAAGGGTTATGGTAAAAATGCATTGACGTCAACAACAATTAGCGTTGCCTTTATTTCTCTTTTCATCCATTCAGATTTTGGGAGAATTTGCTCCTGAATAATCCCATTACAATAGCTGATCTTTTCATATAATGTGTTAGTTTTACTGCTATTAATTTCCTCTTGTCTAGCAACATTTATTTGAATGAAACCAAAAAAAAAACCTTGGTTGTGTTCTTCTTTAGCTTAAACTATCTTATGAATTATATGATCTACATGATTACGTACATGATCATGAAACATAAAAAGGAGAGAGAGAGAGAGAGACTTGATTTCCTAGAGTAACCACATAAGATGACGGTAAACAACAACTAAATCTTATCAAACTAGGTGAGGTCAGCTTAATCACATAAGTTAACATTTGGGAAAATTGATGGTAGTGTCTAGAACTTGGTCATGGGTAAGAAACTTTTTTTTATGTCTGAGCTACTGATATAGTACGCAGCATGCCATTCACCGGACCTGAATTATATATTAGACATAATTTAGATAGTAATTAAAGGAAAATCTATAAGCTTCGTACTAATTGAATTAATGGAGAAAGTCAATAAGCACCATTGATATGATGCAGGTTCAGGTGTGCATTGGCAATCAAGAGGGGTGACATTTCTAAGTTTGATGCATACGTCCAGAAGATATTAACCAGCCTTTGTTCATTGTCCTTTTTTTTCTTCTCTTCATCAAGTTTGTGTTATTTCATTTTTATGAACCCTATACTAAGCAAATCATGCATTAACTTTAGTACCATAGAGTTTAGATAGTTGGCTAGCTCGAATATACGACTATAAAATTTTCATTAAAAGGATAACTATTCTAACAATTGATAATGTAATTGAAGCCCAATGTTTCTATACTACTGTAACCTAAAAAATCTTATTTAATGAGCCAGAATTGAGCAAAGATATCAAAGTTGGTGTCTAATTCGAGGAAATAGAAAGTTCAGAGGTTGATTGGAATACAATTATAAGGCAAGTGAGTGAATACTTTTGCCGGGGACAAGTAGTTGATCAACTCTTGCCCAACACAGTTAGCGGTATAACTTTGCATCATAAATGTTGGACCAAATACAGATAATTGGAGTGACCGTCCGTCACGAATTTCCAACGTCACTAGGGTAAATCGGGAAGCGCTGTGATGGCAGTCTAGAAGCTCAGCGTCCCATGGTTCACCACATTTGAAGGAAAAATTCTACAAAATATGTCGTAGCTAAGGATGCCGACCCCTCTTTCCCCCAGTCGCACACGACATGGTCGGACGACCTCACGCCGGCTATCGAGAACCCCAACGTCGGCCGATCGGCTCTTTTATTCCCAGACCTGGATGCCGACTGAGTGACATTTGCGTCGCAACCTCCCTATTCGCTACCTCTCCCTTCTGCACGCAAATTCTCCACGTGACCAAGACTCAGAAGCTTCTTCTTCTCCTCCTCTCAGGCGATGGGTAAGCACGAGATGTGTTTTGGTGGTCTTTTTTTTGTTTTTCTATTTTTTCGATTGCCACCTCTTTATCCGATCATCGATTGTTGAGGCTCGAACCGAAGCTTTGTTGCAACATTCCTCTGATCTTCTACAAAGAAGTTCTTCTTTGAGTTTCAAGGGCTGATCACGGTGGATTACGGTTTCCATTACACTCAGATTAAGGTTGTATTAGCTCAAACCTGTTCTTGTGATTGTCAATCACATAAGCATGCTAATAGTTCATTGTTGATTGAATAAATTTGAGCAAAGGTTATTATTAAGTTGGCATTTAGATGTGTAAACCACTTAATGTTTGTTGTTGCCATGAATGAGGTCCCAAATTATGAGGATTGCTGGGATGGGTTTAGTGTTGATCATTTTGGGGATTTGTTGTAATAGAATGATTTAGAGATAGTGTTGATCTTGTGTATTTTTTTTATGGGTCTTAATTTGTTAGATCTGTGTTTGTTGGTGGAATTTGGCATTGCTGAGATTTTGTGTGTGAAAGCTTGTGGTGTTAGCTTAGCTACATGTTAGGTTATGCTAATGACATGAGTATGGAACTTATGTCGTAGACCTTCCATTTGAATTCAATGTGGTTGAGTGTAGGTTAAGAAGGAACTCAAAGTAACGATTTAATTGCACTTAGGGTTAAATCTGAATTATGTTTAGTAGTTAATTTAGTCATTTTATGAATTGTATAAATAGATTAACTTTGTCCTTGACACAGAACTTTGATTCGGATTCATACAGTTGATCGTTTACATGTGCTCGATTTCGGGGGTTCTTTCGGATACACACTACATTACGAGGTGGGTACTTCTTCTTTGTATTCTGTAATTTATTGAACTTAAATGCATGGTTTATTTTATTTCTGATTAGACTGCCTTATCTTGACTCTCTTTAGTTTGATATCATTGCTTGATCTTTGAGTTGATCAAAATCATATCTATACAGTCTTATCTGTTGATTTCCTAATCTAAAATGTACCGTCTGCACGTGAGTACTTAAAAACGATCATTAAACATATCTAGAATTTGGTTGACATTAGATATACCCTACCTAGTAAATTAGTTGCATGTTTATTGATCGAGTTATTGGTTGGATACATGTGTATAAAGATTGGTTGTTGACTTGGTTGAGTTTATCCGATATATATCAATAAGCCTACTTGTACTACAAAGCCGATCCAGATCATATAACAAGTGTAAATCACAATCCCTTGCATGTTATACTAATTTCGGATATGTATATTTATACAGTTATTATGTTTAGATTTTGCTCTATTTCGGAGATTATATATTGTTGGTTCTTCCTGCTTATTATATTCTGTTTATACCTGATAAGCCCAAACTATGACTGTCACGAATGTGGGTCTCAAATTTAGATATTTATAAATGTGCTGGAAACCCTTTTACAATCAAAAGTATGAAAATGTAATATAGGGGCCACAGGTCGTATTTTTCTCAGGGACTAGTTGAAGGTTTGTTTGATTCGCGCTTGTATTTAGGTGTCGTTTATGAATTTGGGTTTCGAATGTGATTTGGGTTTGGAATGCGATTAGGAATGAAAAAACAATGAAAAGAGAAGGAAAATAGCCAATGAAATAAACAAGTGGTAACAATGGTTAACTCAATCAATGAAAAACTCAATCAAGGGACTAAAACAGTTTTGGAGCACAAATCTGATTTCAATTGCAAAATGCCACTACAATTAGATTGAGCTTCAGGATCTACAACATTCAAACCGAAACATCCACTTGATACAAAAAACATGCAACCAACACTTGGTCCGCAAAAAGAATGCTTATGTGCCAAATAGGATTCCAACTCAGAAACCAGTCAAAGGCAAATGAAACTAATTTCGAGCTCAACCCAAATACTAAAAGATGAGTTTCCTCCTTATACAAATCTGTTGTTGACTCTAATCATGCAGAATTTGGCAAGATTGCTACGCAAGGGATAAGGAATCCATGTGCCAGAAACTAATATCAAACGCAAATCAGATTAATTTCAAATTGCCATAGTTCTCCCTTGTCTAAGCTCACTGAAATGGATTTCAGAATTGCAAAACAGGTTGCTGAACTAATGGTTAAAATTCAGAAGTCACACTGTGAAGGAGGCGGCTTTAAAACACATAAGTGCTCACAATGTTTGGTTAACATCAGGAAACAAGCTCAGAACAAATTGAACAAAAGATATTTGCACAATTCAGTAACTTCAATTCAATTGGTACGCATGAGAGAAAGACTTCTTTGTGGCAGAATTTGATGTTGAGTGCAGTAACTATATGATCAGATCTGAAACGCAGGAATGAATGGCAGAAATTCTGAAATGGAGGCAGAATTCAGCAGAAATGAGAGCAAAGAGTTCATGAATGAACTGAATTTGCAGAAATGCATGGTGTGCAGAAATTTGGAAACTGATGTGCAAAAATCGAAACAAGTTCAGCAGTGAAATCAAACACTACTTGAGTGGAACAACTGCAATGTAGATTCAGCTGGTAAAGCTATAGTTAGTTTGATACAAAGTGCAAGAACTCGAAGGAAGCAAACTGATACACACCATAGAAAATCAGAAACTTGATACGCTGCAGAACCCAGCTGATACGCAAGCTAAAACAAGAATTCAGAAATGAATTTCAGCTAAATAAGCTGCTTAAAACACACTTATTCATTACACAAATAAGCTAGCTAATAAAAACACTGATTTAAAACTCTAATTGAAGCAAGAACAAATCAGGAACTTGAAACTGAAGTGGCTGATACGCAAGATGAAAACAGAGGTAAAACTGATACGGAAGGATTAAGCAACAACTAAACTATAATTAAAAGCAATTATCCACTACAAACATTCCCTAGCTATTAAACTAGCAGAAACCAAACCTAATTTAAGCAAAACAATTGCATTAAACAAAGTAACGAATCTGAAACCAATACAGAAACAGAACAGAACAGCAGAAATGGAAATTTACAGCTAATAAACGAAATTAACCAAGCCTCAATCCCTCATCTCAGCTCACGAATCCTTGCTGTCACTCAAGGATAAGCCTCGAATTGAGAAATAAGCAATCCATACAAGAAATGAATCATCTGATACAAATTGCAGAAACGAAATAGCAGAAATGGAATCTAAAGCTAATTACTGAAAGTTTGCTAACTAAACTAAACCCCAATCCTTATCCTTGCTGTCACTCAAGGATTAGTATCGATTTGAGGTGGTCGCGCCTCGAATTGAAGGAAAATTGAAGCAAAAAACCAAAGAAAACGAAGAACTGGAGACTTGCGGCGAAGACGCGACGAAGAACAGCTGCTGCGAATTTTTCCTTAAGTAATAACCAATGGACGGCTCAGATTGATCGGAGGAGATCCAACGGCTGATCTTGCTCTGATTGGAGCCAAACTTTTATGATGATGATCTGGGGTCAGGATCTGCCTTGTGGTAGCTCGGATCCTCAAGATATGCAACGGATGGTCCAGATCAACTCTATCTGTGAATGGACGCTCTAGAGCCCTCCTTGCTTGATCCAACGGTTGATTTAGCTCTGATTGGGATGAAACCTTCAGATCTTGATCATAGAGCTTGATCAACCCTAACCCTAGCTCGGATTGCTTCAGATCGTCCCGGATAGCTCAGATCTAGCCGCTTTTGAATCGGACGGCCCGGATTAATCCAAAACATGATAATTCGATCCGGTTCCACTTCCGACTCAAGTTTGACCCAGTATGCCCTAGGTCCAGGATCCTTTCATGCCTACAAAAATATATCAGAAAATTAGTGGCCAAATAATCCAAAAATGTGCAATTTTGCAATTAAGTCCAAAATAAAAGGAAATCCTAAAACCTAGGGTAAAATCACAATTAAGCAATAAAAACATAGGTCAAACATGGATTTAAGCAATTAAAATAATCAATAAAATGGTACTTATCAATACCATGCTTTTATCTTTCTGTTATATCATAGAGTCCGTCCGGACTCACCACCCCTTTTATTTTTGTTTTAGATAGTTGAAAGTTGGAACTTGTGAAGTCAGGAAAGGATCCATCTGCCAGTTCCTCAGCGTCGAGTATTTTTATTAATTTCATATTTTCTTCAGTAGACTTGTATTTATTTTAGTAGATTTTCAATGGTGGTTATGTCTTTGTAGATTTTGTGAGTATGTTGGTGGTATATGTGTCTTTATTCGGAGTTATTTGGTAAGTTAAATAAGTGTTATTGAGATTATGTGATTTCATTTCTTATTATTGACTGCGTAGTTACGATGTTTCTTTATTTATAATTGTATTGCCAACCGTGTTGGCTGAGTATGTTGGGTGGTCGTTGTAAGCTTTGTAGACAAATCTCAGATTGTCAGCCGTACAACGAGATGTTGCCCCTTTTTCAGCAAGTATGGACCATGGTCATTGTCTATTTAGTAATCATCCCTCTAGGTAATCCTGCTAATGTGAAAAACTGAGCTTCCCAAAATTCACTTATTATCATTATTAATAAGCATAAAACTAGCTTGGAGAAGTTTTCGGAAGGTGTCTCAAAATCTCAGTAGGATTAAGGATGATAATTTTTTTCAATCTAAATGGAGGATCCGACATCCGACCCGAATGGAAGAGGATATGGAGGGACTACCAATACTCAATATCCAACCCAAATACCCGATTAAATTAGAAAATTTTCTTTTCCTAAACCCACTAACTATTTTTGTTGATGTTAAAAGTAGATTATATTAATGTTTAATTTATTTTTTTAAATTATATATATATATATATAATATGATATTAGTTTTAATATGTTTTTGTTGAATGATATTAGTTGAATAAAAATAAGAAAATTTATTAGTATAGAAGATTCGATCCTTTAATGAGTATAGGTATGAGGATGAATATCTGATACTCGATGGGTATGAATATGAAGGATATATTCTATCCGAATCCGACGTATTACCATCCCTAAGTAGGACTCGGTAAGGCCATCAAGTCCAGTGGATTTCTTCCTGTCAAGTAGGAGTATAGCAGATTGGTTGAGGGATTAGTGAGTCTAGTAATGAGTATTACTAATAACATTCCGTTGCAAGTCAACAATGGTTGTGTGTTTGTCCCCATGATTGCAACTGCAGTGTGTTTCCATAGTTGTTAAAACTGATCTAGTTCTGACAATGATGTTCATTCACAATGACATCAGAGAATTTGCTTTTATGGTCTCATAGTTTGTTCCATTAAGTTTGCCTGCAACTTTTTCCCATCAATTCTAGTGCCGTAAATACTTGGAGCATTTTCACTCTCACCAAAGGTCATCAAATATCTTGAGAGGTTTTCTTATCCCCGTCTTAGCTGGATCTGTTGAAGTCATTTGCAGAGAAAAGAGAGCCCTCAAATCTAAATGATGTTACAGCTAGTCAACTTCTTAAAGTGATGAGCTGGCTCGTATCATACACATGGAAGTTGTGGGTTTGTCATGAAGCACTTTAGATGTAAACATAAAGATTGGTTATTTTCCTAACAGGCTCAAGTTTGGGATTAATGGTCATTAATTAATAAACTTTAACATGACATTAAAGTAGCAGTTCTAAAGGGCAAAAAAGATGGAATAGGTTGCTTTTGGCTTTTTCTTTTAAAGATCGAGTGGGTGTGCTATGGATCAGAAAGGTGACAATGAAGTTGTGATGGACTAGATTTCAAGTCCTTGAACATGAACCTGGGGTAAAGCATTTTGACAAGAGGCAGCAGTTGTGATGGACCAAATTCAAGGTAAATTCCTCCCTTTTTCGTCTAGCAATGGTCAGGGTTGTCTTTGTTAAATAATTTAATTGTTTTTTCTTCTCTTGTAGTTATCATCATTCTACTTATTTTGTTGTTTGTCTGTTGGGTCTTGAACTCTCGTTTGTGACCACCGGCCCCAGAGAGGCTGCATGAATTTGTATGTGTGCATAAAGAAAGAAATGTTAAAAGGTCACTTAATACATTGGTTTTTTGTAATGTTATATAGAAATTCCTTCCTTTTATCTGCAAGGATTGATCTGATGATGTTCCGGAAGTGAATGACGTAGACGACAGGTCACCGTGGTGTAGCCTTGAGTGATGACAAAGGAGGACGCCCGCGCCTGCGAGATTAACACGAGCGTTAAAAGGATACACCAGAAGAAGTTCCGGCAGAGCTCTCTCTCCGATGCTCAAGTCAGAAATTACTAGCATATGGGAAGGGAGCAAGAAGAATTCATTCTCTAGAGTTCAAGAGAGTACCCCCTTTACCTAGATGTCGAAGCACCTTATATAATCGTTGACCCCTTCCTTCAGATGCTCCTGGTTTGTGGTTACCTCCTAGCTGTCGTTCACTGGGAGCTATTGGTAACGATTGTTGTGCACATTAAATCATGCGTTGCGGGTCAAAATTAGCTGTCTATTTTCCTATTCACAGAGGAGGCGCTTGAAACTGTCATCACATGTATTAAGTGTATCATTATCGTTGTTAACGATAAACTTCTCCTCATTTGTCCTCTCTCTCTCTCTCCCGAGCTAGTCTCGGGCTCCGCCCTTCGAGTTGAGCTCGGGAACTTTCAGTGCCCGAGTTGATCTCGGACACACCTCTCTTGAGTTGGTCTCGGGTGCTTCTCCCCCGAGTTAGTCTCGAGCACTCTCTCCCGATCTGGTCTCAGGCATTTCTCTCCTGAGTTGGTCTCGGGGACTCTTTCTCGAGCTGGTCTCGGGACACATAGTGCCTGAGCTCGTCTCGGACACTTCTCCCCTGAGTTGACCTCGGGACTCTCTCAAGCACTTCTCTCCTTCCTAGCCATGACACGCAGTGTTAAATCCGACACTTTGGAGTAGGTTCTGGAAATTTTCGAAGAGTTACCAGGTAGGTTCCAGGGTCTCCGAGTCCTAGGACACAAATTTAGGGACCAAAATGTTATAAAAACAAATAGTTACAAGGACAAAAGACATAATTAAGTTTAAAACCAAGGGGCATCCTTGCGATTTGTCTGAAAGTGTTGGACTAAAGTGCAAAATACCCAACTTATATACCTTGACCTAATCTTCAATTGGCCGAACCACTCACCGCCCGATCACCTCCCTTTTCTCTACTCTTCTCCTCCACTCCACAGCTGACGCTTCTCGTTCCGTCGACTCCTCGTCTCCACGAGTAGCTAGCGAGTTCAAGGCCAGCAACTCCACTCCGATGCATCTACTTCGCCTAGCTTTCCCCTCGGATCTAGGGCCTACGGCTGGAGTTGGGGTGAGAGACCGCGGTGAGCGGTGGGATCTGGGGTTGTCATACGGGAAACATCTATCGAGAGGTCGTCGCCGGAGGTAGCCAACAAAGCTACGATCTCCGGCCACCATAGAGGTAAGCCGAGTTCGTCAAGTCTTGACTCGTCTCCTGGGATTGATCTCGTTACAGTGTTTTTGATTTCATTGTTATTTTGATTAGGGATCGTTGTGGTCCTCCCCAGTTGAGATTGGGATTTCAACCCCCTTGGAACAGATCTAGGGTTCATACGGGGATTTGCTGGGAAGAGGAACACTAACCTGTCCTATTCTGATCAGCTGTGGTCAGTGCCTATTGGAGGTAAGGATCCGAATTCCTGATTGGTTGGTACCTATGTGGATGATACTGCTATGATTGGAGTTTGATCTGTGAGGTTTTCTGTGAGTAGCGGGTGAGGTTGGGTTTCAATCATTCTGCTGTGCGCCACCTCACTGTGTGAGTCGAAGCTTTGGTCGTGGAGTGCTGTTCAGGCTTCAGGTAAGGGATGGATTATTTGGGTTTATTATTATGCTAGATTCATTCCCTTGATTGTATTTTGGATTTGGAGCTTAATTCCTCTAGATGTGTTGATTAGATTAGTAGGGGTTGGATGTTAGGATCAGATTAATCTTCTCTGTTTCTTTGATTAGGCGAATTAGATGATAACAATAATGAAGATTAAATCCTTTGAATCCATCTCGGTCTGCAAACCTTGACTTGGGTTAGTTTAGGATAGAACCTAATCTTACTTACGCAGAGTAATTAGAAACCTTTTCATTTAATAGAGGTAATTAAATGGAAGAAAATGGTTAGGTTAACCCGAGTATGGTTTAGGGATCTATTAGCTAGCTATCATTTGTATAATAGCTAATTAAATACATTCTTGATACAGGAGCTTGATTGGATTATTGACGGGTGGTTCTTTCTGCTTGTGATACGGACTGCTACTCTTGGAGGCGGGTACTTCTTGCTTGTATCTGTAGATCCACTATCTTTATGCATGGCTAGTTATTTATGCAGTGGTTGATATTGACCTTTATTTTGTTATCCTGCTTTTTTTTTAATAGAAAGAACATTTTATTCCAACAGGGGAAAACCTTCTATGTTAGAGGGGCAAGCCAAACCTTCTAACATAGAATTACAAAAGCTCCAAAGATAATACAAGTAATTCAAAAATAAAGAGACACATCTATATAGGCTTTTTTACAAATGATTTGCATCTTTCACATGTAAATATAAGAAAACTCTTTTAAGCTCCATCGCAACATCAAGATCTTTGAACTAATACCAATTCGTATCTGCCTTCCAATAGCTCAGCCATTCCAATGCATTACCAGGAATTTTAATTTCCTTAATCAAAATTCAAATCGCCACAAGGTTCTTTGACACCACATTAAAGTCCTTGAATATGTCCAACAATAAAGAGCCACAAGGTTCTTTGGCATGTTTGGTACAAATCTTCTAAAAGCTTCCAGAGCATTTTTTGAGGCCTGCAGATAGCAAAGATCACCTTATCAGCTTGAGCAAAGCCCCAAACAGCAGAAGGAATTATTATAACCAAAAGAGAATTGGCACAGCGTCTGCAGAATTGAAAAACTGAAAGTCCTACTCTATGTCAAAAATATAGCAGCCCAAACAAACCATCACAAACGCCGCAAAACTCCAAACTGAAAATTCAATGCAACTTCTGAAAACTCTGAAATCCAACCCCCCTGAATCCCAACATAGTATCAGCAGAACCAATGATACACAGAATAGACATCTTGAATTCAGAAAATTAAACCTTCAGAGCACAGTTAATAATATCAAGTAGATCAATATTCAGGAATACACAACAGTTCTGCTCTCTGCACAACAACATTAAACCATATCACAGCCACCAGAGGAAATCAGTTCAAGGTACCCACCATAATTGAAATTCCAGAAGAACTCTATAATGTTTTCCGATCCACTCTGATATAAGGAATACCCAACCTGTCAAGCTTACATATACCATGCAATTCTTTTTCCATGTCTTTCTTCAATAGCACTCTTTCCCCTTGTACATTAAAGGCCTGATTGGCCAAAAAATCAGCAGCGGCATTTGCTTCTCTATACACATGAGAGCAAATTACATGATGTTTCTCCACAAGCGATCTAATTCTTGAAATTATCTTCCTATACTCCCAACACATAGACGAAGACTGTAAAATCTTCAGAGATTCTAACCAAACCGGGAGAAAATTATAAGCTACACATAATTCAAGACCTGCTTGAATAGCAAAAAGCTCTGCCTTCACATTAGATGAGGAACCCAAGGTGCCATACTTTGCCATAAGAAAATCTCCTGCATGGTTTCGAATTATAACCCCATAAGAAGATAAGCCAGGATTTCCTCGCGAACATCCATCAGTGTTTAACTTGTAATCTCTTTCATTAGGCCTCTTCCATTGCACCATAGTTATTGTGGTTCTAGTTATATTTTTAACTGATAATCCCGAACTTCTAGCCACTGATGTATATCCCCTTCCAATGCTTTCCTTTAATGTTTCCTGCATTTTCCCCAAGCAAACAATACTGTATTATGTTGCTCTTAATTTTGTGCACTTTTTGTTTTAAGCCTTTATGTTTAGCCTCATTCCTAGCTAACCATAAAAACCATAGAATAAGAAATGGCATAACTTCTCTAATATGACCTCCCTGCAACCATTTCAATCCTAATCTCCAATCTTCTAAATTTGATGATCTGTGAACATCAAAAACTCTTGCAAAGTAGGACCAAATTTCTTTAGCAATGGGGCCATCAAAAAACAAATGTTTCCAGGTTTCCATATAATTACAACAATGACATTTAGATGCAAGAGCAACACCTCGTTTTTGTAATATATCATCAACTGGGAGTTTCCTTTTTAAGAAACGCCAAGCAAAAATCGAAATACTAGGCCTTAACAAATCATTCCAAATAGCATAATTAATATAAGAAACTGATTGTGCCTGTCTAACCTTGTCCCAAGCTGACTTCAATAGAAATACACCATTTAAAGCAGGTTTCCAGATTATTCGATTTGGAACATTTTGTTGCAAATAATAGTCTGCAATTTCGTCCTTCAGTTCCTCCGAAAGGACGCCTATAATTCTATTCTTCCTCCAATTTAAATCCTCAAGAATATCTGTAATTTGCAAATCTTTATTTTCAATAGGCATGCATAGATTAAAAATAGGACCTCCATCAAGCCAAGTATCATACCAAAAGTTCATTTTACCATTTCCCAATAGCCAACCGATATTCTATTCTGCTAAGCTTCGAACTTTGATCAATCTTCGCCAAATAAATGATGCCTTGCTTTTTAAGCTCACCACAACCGGATGTTCGGATCCACAATATAGCTTAAATAGAAATTCAGCCCAAAGTGTGTTTTGCTCTCTAAAACGGAACCAAAGTTTAATAGCCATTGCCAACCTGAAATCTGTAAGCTTCCTAATCCCCAAACCACCTTCCAATTTCTGTTTACTGATATCTTCCCAAGACACCCAATGTATTTTCCTGTTATTATCTGTCGAGCCCCAGAAGAACTTTGCAAAAATCATTTCCAAGTTATGAAGGACAGATAATGAGGGAGGAGAACTTGCAGTAAAAATAGAGGCATTGAGATGAGCATACTCTGAATTAAACAGAGACGACCTCCATATGACAAATTTGATAAGTTCCAACCCAAAAGTCTTCTCCTTATCTTCTCTAACATAGGTTGAAAATAAGCAAATTTTCTGTGCCCAGTGAATAAAGGAATGCCTAAATACTTCAAAGGCCATACACCCTCCAAAAAACCAGTAGCCATTAGAATTGATCTTTTACGAGTTTCTGGAATTCTCCTTGACAGATAGATCAGACTTTTTCTTGCATTAACAGCTTGTCCTGAATTTTTCTCATAGTCGTCCAGAAAAGCTTTGACTTTTTTAACACAATTGATTGACCCATTCAGGAATATCATGACATCGTCAGCATATGCGAGGTGAGAGATCCTCAAGGAGCATCCTGAAACAAAACCCAATGAAGGATTATTAATAAAGAGTTTCTCTAAGCCCCTGGATAGAAATTCTGAGGCAATAATAAATAAAAATGGAGAAATGGGATCCCCTTGTCTTAATCCTCTTTTTGATTGAATGAATCCTGCCAGTTGCCCATTTATACGGATAGAAAACCAAACTGTAGTAATACGTCTTCGAATGCAAGCAATAAATTTTTCTGAAAATCCAAAGGCTGACAAAATTCTGAAAAGTAAATTCCACTAGACCCTGTCGAAGGCTTTGGCCATATCGAGTTTCATAATCATATTTCCCCCTCTAACATGATAATTCAGCTTATGTGTCATTTCCTGAGCTAATAATATATTATCAGAAATTAATCTACCTTCAACAAAACCACTCTGAAATGGGGATATGATCTTGTTCAGCAATTTTTTCAGCCTATTTGCCAATAATTTTGAGATTATTTTATAGGAAACATTACATAAACTGATAGGCCGAAAATCTTGCCATGCTTGAGCATTCTCAATTTTTGGAATTAGTACAATAGTTGTAGCAGCCATGCCTTTTGGAATCATCCCACCTGAAAAGAAATCTACCACAGCTTGATAAACATCCTTTTGAATTAAATCCCAACAAGAAGTATAAAACGCTACTGAAAAGCCATCCGGTCCAGCCACGCTATTTTGGTCCATTTCCCACACTGACTGCTTTATTTCTTCTAGAGAAGGCAGTCCTGTGAGTACTTCATTTTCCTCCATGGAAATCAACTCTGGTATACAACTTAAATCCAATGCCGAGTCATTAAAGGAATCACCTGTCAACAATTTCTCAAAATATCTGACTGCTGAATCTCTAATTAAATCTGATTTTTCCAAGCACTTACCCTCGTCCCATATCCTGAATATTCTGTTAGTTAGTCTTCTTGTCTGCACCATGTTGTGGAAAAATTTTGTGTTTCTATCCCCCTCAGACATCCATTTTATTGCAGCTTTTTGCCTCCAAAAATCCTCTTCCATCTGAAGAGTTTTAAAAAGAAGTGCTTGAAGTTTATTTTTAGCTATTCTGTTCTCCTCCGAGGGATCATTATCAAACTTGTTCTCGCTTCACTGAATTGTTTGTCCACCTTCCGAACATTTTCATGTATGTTTCCAAATATCTCCTTATTCCACCACTTCAAATGGCTTTTCAATCTCTTCAACTTGATCTGCAATTTGGAAAGTCCATAACTATTGCATGGCAGGTTCCAATTAAGCATAACAGTTTGCGAGAAACCATGGTGCCTTAACCACATTTTCTGAAATCTAAAGGAAGCTACTGGTTGATCAAACATTGGAAAAGAAATCAGCAATGGACAATGATCAGAGGCTGCCCTGTTCAAATGTTCTACTCTCACTGAGAATCTCTGCCCCTGCTCAGATGTAGAAGTCAAAACTCTGTCCAGCCTCTTCCAAATCCTATTGTTTGTCCAGGTAAAGCAGTCCCCTACAAATCCAGCATACACCAGCCCAGTAATCATCATAAAATTGTTAAAGTCATCCATCGCACCTCCATTTGTAACAGCTCCTATTGATTGTTCTGTTTCTTTTGCAATAATGTTAAAATCACCACCTACTAACCAGAATTCATCATTTGTTGGTTTGATACGCTCTAACTGCTCCCAAAGATCATACCTGCCAACTTTAGAACATTTTGCATAGACTATAGTAACAAGCATTTCAATAGGGAGTAAAGCAGATTTCAATCTTACATGAAGAAATTGATCATGATCAAATAAAATAGAACATTCTATGTTTGCATCATGTGAAAACCAAATTTTCTCGGAGCAGTTGGAATAAATTTCTGAGAAACCCAGCCTTTTGGCCATTAATAAACCATCTAGAGATATCATAGGTTCAAGAATACCTACAAAGTTCAAATGGAATTGATTTTTCAAGTAAATCAATCTTCTAAGAGAAGAGGGGTTCCCTATCCCCCTAATATTCCATATTATTCCAGACATTAATAAATTAATTTTTTGAAGTCTTAGAAGCCTGAGCTTTACTTCTAGTGACCCTTTTAGGTAAAATAGAAGGAACTTTTTTATAAGCAATTGAAGAAACCATTTTATTCAGCTCAAGAGGAAATGAAGATGACCTTTGTAAATGACCCCTTCCTTCTTCATCAGATATTGATTCCTCCATAAATGATTTACTCTTCTCTACTCCCTCAAAATTCTCTTGCTTATCATGCATAGAAATTCCATCTGAAATATTCATATTCAGCTCCTGTTCAATTTGTTGATCATAATCTGCTGTAACAGCTCCTACAAATTCATTCGAATAACCCTCCATGGGGACCAAATCATCTTTTTCTTGCAGGTCTACGATTTCATTTAAGCTGTTACCTCTTTTTAACATATCTGACTCCATCTGTTCTGCCCTCTGTACAGCCATACCAAACTTTCTATTCTGCATTGGAATTTGTTCTTCTTGCATAATTATTGTGCTAAATGCATTCTCTACTGAGGTGTAATTGCCTTCTTCCTTATCAGCATCCTGTTTCTCCATCTCCTTTCCATACTCATCTTCTTTCAAAGTAGCTAGAGATTGAAATTTATTTTCTGCATTGTACTGCTCCTTGTGTTCTTTATTTTGATGACTAGAAGAAGTATGTTTCTGTATCCAAGCTAGCCTATCTGCTCCTTGTGTTCAATCGACTGATCTAGCCTGAGTAGCATTGCCGCGAAACAAAAACAGATTTATCTATCGACTAATCATCAGGATCGGTCGATTGATCCATACTTGGTATGCATGGGACTGAAGAAGGAAGCTTTATCCGTCGACTGATCAGACGGATGGGTCGACAGATCATATTTATTACAATGCCAGTCAAGCACAACCTAGCAACAAATACAAGGAAAGGTGCGAGGTTCCGTCGACTGAACAAGAGGTTCAATCGACTGATTGGATCAGTCGATTGAACGTTTTAGGACCGAACGACTACTATATAAAGGAACCTCGAGATTAGAGATCAGAATTACTTCTTCTTACTCTTCATTTCCTTTTTGCGTCAACAAACTACTTAAGCTCTACTACTACAGCGCCGGAAGGATCTCCGACACTACACGCTCACATCTACTCCTACGTGTCGGTAAAGTTTATTTTATTCGTACTTGTATTTGCATCTTAATAAAGAAGATAGTAGATTATTACTATTCTCCTTTACATCTTGTACGATTTTCTTTCTTCGAAAGTTTTTGGAGAAAGAAATACTAGTGGATTGCCTAACGAAAACGGTCGATGATTGCAGTCCTTGGAGTAGGAGTTGGCGAAGGCTCTGAACTAAGTAAAAGAAAATTATCTCTCAATTTATGCTTTATATTTAATTTCCGCTACATTTACTTTGAATTGAAAAGAGGTTTTAGAACGAACGAGATTCACCCCCTCTCTCGGTACTAAACGATCCTATAGATCCTGCATCACCGTTTTCCCAGATTGATTCATAGTGAATTTTTATAGGAATTTCTCACAGATGATGCCAATTTTGATAGTTTCTTTTCTTGTTCACTCGAGCACCTGTTCTCCAAAAAACTGAATTGGCTCCTCCACTCATGAGATCTGGTTGCCTGAGATGTCAACACATATTAGTGCTTAGGCTGGCTTGTCGGCACGCCTTCTTTGACGCTCAAGTTATCCATCGTGTTGATGCAGTCTGACCCTGATTATTGTTTTGGTGTTTGACACCGATTTAAGTTTGATTCAAGTTTGGTTGAATTCGGATTAAGTCCAGGTGGATCGGAAGATCGCACGCTTGCATGTGAGAAAGTCCTAGCTTGGAGGGCTAGGTGTGGAAAAGTCCTAGCTTGGAGGGCTAGGTGATGGAAATCCCGGTGAGTGAAGTCGGGTCCTGGTGAGTGAAGCCAGGTGGTGGAAATCCCGGTGAGTGAAGTCGGGTCCTGTTGAGTGAAGCCAGGTGATGGAAATCCCGGTGAGTGAAGCCGGGTCCTGGTGAGTGAAGTCAAGTGATGGAAATCCCGGTGAGTGAAGCCGGGTCCTGGTGAGTGAAGCCAGGTGATGGAATTCTCGGTGAGTGAAGCCGGGTCCTGGTGAGTGAAGCCGGGTCCTGGTGAGTGAAGCCAGGTGATGGAAATCCCGGTGAGTGATGCCGGGTCATGGTGAGTGAAGCCAGGTGATGGAAATCCCGGTGAGTGAAGCCGGGTCCCGATGAGTGAAGCCGGGTGACTGAAACCCTGGTGAGTGAAGTCAGGTCCTAGCTTGGAGGGCTAGGTTGAAGTCCCAGTGAGTGATGCTGGGCATGGGACGAGTCAGAGAAGGGCTGGAGGCTTGTTCTCTTGACTTGGAATGGATTTGACCTTGCCTGGATCGATCTGGTGACCGATCAGGGAAGTTGGCACAAAGTTCACTCCTGGATCAGTCTGGTGACCGATCAGGGAACAGCCTGATTGGTCTGTGGACCGATCTGAAGTGTGCAGCAGAGTGCCAGAACGGTCTGTGGACCGATCTGGAGTGTGCAGCAGAGTGCCAGAACGGTCTGGTGACCGATCAGGGAGAGAATAGAAACCTTGGTTGGATTCTGTTCAGCCCCAGATCGGTCTGGTGACCGATCCAGAGTGCCAGAACGGTCCGGTGACTGATCCACAACCTAGGATCAGATGTCCGCGATTACGGTTTTCTCACAGTGGACCGATCAGGCTTGAGCCTGATCGGTATGTGCCTATCCTGATCGGTCTGGTGACCGATCAGGCTTCACTCTGATCGGTCCGGTGACCGATCAGTAGCTGAACTTTAATTTGAAATCGCTGTTAGATGCTCTGATCGCGTATGTTTTCTCTGTCGATTCACTGATATTGTGTGATATTGTTTGATATTCATTTGCTAAGCTTCTGTTGGAGTGTGTAGGCTTTACAGGGATGATTCAAACATTGGAGGAGAGTCAATGAGAGCCTTTCCATCTAGCAGGTTTGTTTGTTTCCTTGCTTCAGGTCTCAACGGCTTCTGGAGAGCAGCTAGCAACTGACGAAGGCTCAGCTGGAGAGGGTCTTCAGTGGACTGAGTGCTCAGGGAGTCAGGGGGTCAAGCTGTGGCTTCAGTGGATGCTGATGGAGAGCCTGATGAGGGGCGTAGAGGCTAAAGACAAAGCTGAGGCAGAGGAGCAACAACAACGAAGACAGACAGAAAAGTTGAGGGTTTTGGCTGGGCTGGGTTATGTGCTCTCTGGGTTTTGTGCTTAAGCGTTCTACTACATCCTTGTGAGTTTTTCTTCTCGTGTGTCTCGTGTGCTTAATTATCTTGTATTCATCTACTGAGGCGATTGTGGAGAGGTTGCTCCACCGAGAAGGAGGCTATTACTATCCGGGGTTCACCGGGGCTTGATCTGCCGACGATCAAGGGATCGCCCACCTTACGGGCACACCAAGGACTAGGGGCAAGTTATCCCCGAACCTTGTACATTGCTGTGTCATCTGGTTTGCTTTCTTTGTTTGATTTCTGTTTGTCATTTCTGTTTCTGCACTTGTGTTGTTTGTTTCTGCTGCCTGACTCTTGAAGTGCAGAAAGTTTATGAAAGCTCAAGAAAATTGTGTTTGGCTATATTCACCCCCCCCCCTCTCTAGCCATCCGAGTTCTAACAAGTGGTATCAGAGCTTGGGGCTCTGTTCAAGCGGATTAACAACCGAGAGCTTACAACAAGATGGCTATGGGAGGAGAAGGCTACAGCACAAACAGACCTCCATTCCTCGACGGCACTAATTTTCCATATTGGAGGTCAAGGATGGAGTTCTACCTCAAAACCAACATGAGCATATGGTTCTCAATGAAGGAGGGTTTCTCCCCTCTAAAGGATCATGAGGGAAATAAGCTTGAGTTTTCGAGTTCGTCGGCTGAGCAAGTCAAAAAGGGGGAAGCCAATGCCAAAGCTATTGTCACCTTGCAATGTGGGATGACCAAGGATCAGTTGGTCAAGGTGAGTCCTTTCATAAGTGCTAAAGATCTATGGAATAAGATTATTGAGCTCCATGAAGGAACTCATTAAACCCGGACAGCCAAGAAGGACCTCCTTCTCAACCAACTTCAAAGTCTTACCATGGGAGAAAATGAAACTGTAAGTAAACTCTATGGACGGTTCAAAGAAGTCTTGAATGGTCTACACTCCATAAATGAAAAGGTAGAAAACCGAGACATTGTGAGGTATGTGCTCAAAGCTTTTCCTAGGAACGCCTTGTGGTCATCCATGGTGGATGCTTACAAGGTTTCCAAGGACTTATCTTTTGTTAAGTTAGAGGATTTATTTTGTGAGATGGAGCTACACGAGATCTCTAACACAAGCCCAAAAGAGAAAGGGTTTGCTTGTGTGGCAGGTAACAAAAGAAAGGAGAAGAAGGAAGAAGAGGAGGAGAAGAACTCCCATCATTTTGTTTTCATGGCAGTAGAGAATTCAAGTGAAGGAAGCAGTGATGAATCAAGTGACTCCTCAACCGCGCCTTCATCATCTTCGGATGATGAAGAGGTAATTTCTCCCGAGCTAGATAAGTGCTATAGAGCAATAGCTTGCTTGACAAACATGCTCAAAAGGTCTAAGAACAAGATCAAATCTTTGAAATTGGAAGTAAAACATTTAAAAACCTCTAAGGATGAGGTAATTGATGACTCGCATGATAAGTCACTTGAGAATGAAAATAAGGATTTAAAGAGCAAAATTGAAAATCTCAAAAATATTCTTGAGAAATTTTCAAGTGGCTCAAAAACCTTAGACATGATACTAAACTCCCAAAGGGCGGTTTACAACAAGGCCGGTATAGGTTACCGACATAAAGAACCAACCTTTGTATCCTTAATGTCTAGAACCCACTTTAGATCATCAAATGATTCTAGGGTTCAAAAGGTTAGGAAGAAATTGTCTATGGCATGGATGCCAAAGTCATTAATTGTAGATGGTTTAGGTCCCAAGATTTGGGTACCTAAAACTTCCATATTTCGAATTGTATAGCTTAGGTTGAGGGGGAGCATCTATCAACATGGGTGGTTGATATTTGATGCTCTAAACTCATAGTCATTCCTAGTTAGGAATGTGCTTACCATTTCTTTAAATTCACATGATTGGTTATGGAAAATCAACTTAAATGCTTTGATCTCTATTGTTTTAGTTCTTATAACACTATGATCTCTTGGCTAGTGAGTTATGAAATTTCACTTGAGCAGTAAGGAAATTTTCATGCAATAAATGATAGTATATCCATGCTTCAAAATAAATCTACAAGTTTTGAAAAAAAAAATTATATATATTGCATGAATGGCTTAAGTTGACACATAACTTATTTTATCATGGATTGCTTAGGTTTGAACTCTATAGTTCACTGTGAATCTAGGAGTTAGCCACAATATCAAATTGATGGTTATCTTTGCAATATCTTAGGCTTAAGTTTTTCTTAATATTTTGAAAGATGAACTCAGCTGAATATGCCATGATTCTCTCGTATGAATGTATTATGACAACATGAAGAACACATAGTTTGTGATAATCACTATGAAAATCTCACAATACATGATTAGACAAAGAACATGAGCTTAAGGTCTAGGGTTAATGCTCTCTTTGTATCAAACTCAAATTCCATGACTTGTTTGTTTTCCCAATGATTGTGCTTTGATACAAACCTGATTTTGATACTCAAGTTAAGGCTTAAGCACATATTGATCATGCTTTGATAGGGGTTAAAGTCTTGAATCTTGATAAGAATTTGATACAAGCATATTTTGGAATTTGATCATATGTTGATACTAATTTGACACAAGCATGGTTTGGAAATTTGATCATAATGTGATATAAGCATGTTTTGGAACTTAATCATATTGTGACACTAAATTGACATAAACATGTTATTGGTTTCTTTTCATTAAAAAAATCTCAATTTTTGATATGGAATTGATACAAATCATGATGATTATTTTAGTTTAGGAAATACTTTTTGGTTAAGGGAAATGAATTGTGTTTAATGGAATTCTATCTTGGATTAAACCTAATTGAATTAGGGTTTAGAAGTGTTTCAGAGTTTCTGAACTTTCAGAGTTTCTGAACTGTCGTCTGTATCAGACCTGATCGGTCCACTGACCGATCAGGACTCACCCTGATCGGTCTGGAGACCGATCAGGGATCACTCTGATCGGTCCGGTGACCGATCAGATCAACTCTGATTAAGAAACCCCCAGATCGTTCCAAAATGATCCTAAAATTTCTCAGACCAATCACTTCTCGTCGAATTGTATCATTTTAATGATCATACTGATACAAACAAACATGATACAATCCGATTATAATTGAAACATACTTGATCACCCATTGGTACAAACCTGGTACTAAGGGAGCATAAATTTGTTCAAGTGGTACAAACCTGGTACTTAATAGTGATTTGATACAAACCTATGTTGGAATGTTTAAATTCATAAGAAAGGGTTTATTGAGCCATGACTCTTGTTCTTGATGTCGTGTTTCAGAAATGTTTCTGAAATGTTAAATATTAATAGAGTCTACACCCCTATTGTGGAATGCAAATTGTTAATGCAGTCTGATCAGGAATGTATCAGAGTTTCAGGAATTTTTCTGAAATTTGATCGCTCCCCAGACTAATAAGAAATATTTCTGTATCGAGTAATCAACGAACCTGATTGGTCACGGAGACCACTCAGGATTATGTGTCGGATACAGATGCATTCCCTACTTGTCACATGAAACATATACATGTTTGACCATGATATAACTCTGTATATGGTTTCATGTGCAATTCACACTTATTGGCGTATGATGCATATACATTGTTGCCATGATACATTTATGGTATATGCCCTTCATATGCAATTCAAAAATTGTCCTTTGATTATTTTGGGTTTGGGGAGAGACCCGTGTTTGAGGGGGAGGTATGTTCAAACTTAATAACCATACTCTTTTCGATGTTTGACAAGGGGGAGAGAATGGTTGATTAAGTTTAGGGTTATTGTAGGGGGAGGACTTTGATTCCCTTATGATAATTGAATTGCCTTCAATTGATCATTTAATGCCTAAACATAAATCGGGGTGTCAAACAACAAAAAGGGGGAGATTGTTGATGTAGTCTGACCCTGATTGTTGTTTTGGTGTTTGACACCGATTTAAGTTTGATTCAAGTTTGGTTGAATTCGAATTAAGTCCAGGTGGATCGGGAGATCGCACGCTGGCATGTGAGAAAGTCCTAGCTTAGAGGGCTAGGTGTGGAAAAGTCCTAGCTTGGAGGGCTAGGTGATGGAAATCCCGGTGAGTGAAGCCGAGTCCTGGTGAGTGAAGCCGGGTCCTGGTGAGTGAAGCCAGGTGATGGAAATCCCGATGAGTGAAGTCGGGTCCTGGTGAGTGAAGCCAGGTGATGGAAATCCCGGTGAGTGAAGCCGGGTCCTGGTGAGTGAAGCCAGGTGATGGAAATCCCGGTGAGTGAAGCCGGGTCCCGGTGAGTGAAGCCGGGTGACTGAAACCCTGGTGAGTGAAGTCAGGTCCTAGCTTGGAGGGCTAGGTTGAAGTCCCAGTGAGTGAAGCTGGGCATGGGACGAGTCAGAGAAGGGCTGGAGGCTTGTTCTCTTGACTTGGAATGGATTTGACCTTGCCTGAATCAGTCTGGTGACCGATCAGGGAAGTTAGCATGAAGTTCACTCCTGGATCGGTCTGGTGACCGATCAGGGAACAGCCTGATTGGTCTGTGGACCGATCTAGAGTGTGCAGTAGACTGCTGGATAGGTCTGTGGACCGATCTGGAGTGTGCAGCAGAGTGCCAGAACGGTCTATGGACCGATCTGGAGTGTGCAGCAAAGTGCCAGAACGGTCTAGTGACCGATCAGGGAGAGAACAGAAACCTTGGTTGGATTCTGTTCAGCCCCAGATCGGTCTGGTGACCGATCCAGAGTGCCAGAACGGCCCGGTGACCGATCCACAACCTAGGATCAGATGTCCGCGATTACGGTTTTCTCACAGTGGACCGATCAGGCTTGAGCCTGATCAGTCTGTGCCTATCCTGATCGGTCTGGTGACCGATCAGGCTTCACTCTGATCGGTCCGGTGACCGATCAGTAGCTGAACTTTAATTTGAAATCGTTGTCAGATGCTCTGACCGCGTCTGTTTTCTCTGCCGATTCACTGATATTGTGTGATATTGTTTGATATTCATTTGCTAAGCTTCTGTTGGAGTGTGTAGGCTTTACAGGGATGATTCAAACATTGAAGGAGAGTCAATGGGAGGCTTTCCATCTAGCAGGTTTGTTTGTTTCCTTGCTTCAGGTCTCAACGGCTTCTGGAGAGCAGCTGGCAACTGACGGAGGCTCAGCTGGAGAGGGTCTTCAGTGGACTGAGTGCTCAGGGAGTCAAGGGGTTAGGCTGTGGCTTCAGTGGATGCTGATGGAGAACCTGATGAGGGGAGTAGAGGCTAAAGACAAAGCTGAGGTAGAGGAGCAACAACAACGAAGACAGACAGAAAACTTGAAGGTTTTGGCTGGGCTGGGTTGTGTGTTCTCTGGGTTTTGTGCTTAAGCGTTCTACTACATCCTTGTGAGCTTTTCTTCTCGTGTGTCTCGTGTGTTTAACTTGTATTCATCTACTGAGGCGATTGTGGAGAGGTTGCTCCACCGAAAAAGAGGCTATTACTATCCGGGGTTCACCGAGGCTTGATCTGCCGACGATCAAGGGATCGCCCACCTTACGGGCACGCCAAGGAGTAGGAGCAAGTTATCCCCGAACCTTGTACATCGCTGTGTCGTCTGGTTTGCTTTCTTTGATTTGATTTCTGTTTGTCATTTCTGTTTCTGCACTTGTGTTGTTTGTTTCCGCTGCCTGACTCTTGAAGTGCAGAAAGTTTGTGAAAGATCGGTCAAGCCAGAACTAAAAGATTCTCTTAATTAAGCTCCAAAACTAAAAGAAAGATGTTCTACGGAAACAAATTTAGCTAATGATTCTCTTAATTTATTATCTGAATATAAAAATAAACCAGAATCAGTACTACTACCGCTAGAAAATCTAGATAATTGTGTTTGAGATCGGTCAAGCCCATATTCCGTCGGGTGCTTCGTTTCTACATGTCGTTTCAACGACCCATAGCCGCCGCCGGCTTGGAATTTGTAGGAAGCATTACAATGCTTGCATTTTGCACGCATTTCTCCCGACGGAAGTGTGACTTTCTCAAAATGTTTAGTAAAAATAGACGATTTTAAAGGAGCATTATCCCGAACCTTAGAAGTAATCGCATCGATACTTCCTTGCATTTCGGGGATCGGAGGGTGTTGGGGCTGAGCCTCGGTCTCATCATCGGTGGATTGAATTTGAAGGTTGGGATCCTCGTATGCAATTTCTTTTCCCCTCCGAGATCGAGATGATGAAGCTCCGCGTCTGCCTCCGTGACCTCCTTCCATTATCGTCGACGTCGATGAAGAACGTGAAGAGAAGTTGAGAGTTAGAGAGTTGAGAATGAGAGATTGAGAGAAGAGAAGTTTTGTGAGTGAAAATGATGAAATGAGCTCTCTATTTATAGAGTTCGGATCATAACGGTCACTAAATCCTAGCCATTGATCAAAAAACGGTCAAATGATCTCATCCGTCCAAAAAAAACAAAAAAAACAAAAAAAAAACTCAAACGGCACTGAACCGGCGGTTAACCGCCGGTTCAGTGCCGTTGGAACCGGCGGTTAACCGCCGGTTCACGTGAAACCGCCGGTTCACGGGTTCTGGCGCTCGGAACCGGAACCGGCCCGGCATCTTGCCGAGCCGGTTCCGGTTCGGCCCGGCGAACCGGGTCAACGGGCCAACCGGCCCGTTGACCCGGGCCGGTTCCGGGCCGGGTCCGGGCTGGACCCGAGCCGGTTCCGGGCCGGGTCCGGGCTGGACCCGGCCCGTGGTCGGGTCTACCTCTTGGCAGGGAACCTAAGTTTTTTTATTTTTTATTTATAAGGGATATTCAGGCTTGCGTCCGACTAATCCGCTTGGCTGATCGACCCTGGCCCACAACCTTCAACGAGAGTCTCCACCGGTCAACGAGGATAAATCGCAGGACGGAGACACGTGACAACTTCACCACTGATGATATCGATACCCGATTGCCCGACCACGCAGCAGCCTGTGGTGATTTCTTCCGTCAGCATACTGCGTGCTCTATCAGGAATCGAACCCGGAAAATGAGGGATCATCCAAGTGAGCCATTACCAATCCTGTCATGTCCGCAGGGGCACGATTGGAGTATGAGTTAGACTAGAGTCTTTGAGTGACCTGGAGTATGAGTTCGGATTAATTTAGGCGAGACTCCACCTTATAGTTTTCTGAAATTAAGATTTCAATCTACTAATATATGTTTTCAATTGACTAATGGTTAGGTCGATTAAGTAGTCGACTAAAGTTTGATTGCAGCAAACAAAGGGTCCATATTCTCGAATCAGTTGGCTAGACAATTAGTGAATTGATAGGTGCTGGAAGAAGTCATTTGATGACTCAGATGCTATAACACTCTATTTGAAAACCTTTTAAGTAAGGTCATCCGGAATTGAATTTCAATTCTCATGTTTGGAATGAATTGTAAAAACAGAATTGAATTCAATTCAATTGTTATACTTTTACGATTTTATCCTGCGAGGATGGAGCCGGAACAACTTTGATTTGTTTTGTGAGGGGACGATTTGGTAATTTAATTTGTTCAAGTGAATTCCTTTCACAAATCAGAGGTGTTTAAGTGTGATTTGTTTTGAGGGGTTTGAAAAGAATTGAAATTCAATTCCTTATCAATTCCTTCCGGAAAATTGCTACCAAAGGATGGAATTGAATTCTAATTCCTTCATTTCCAAACAGGGATTAATCAAGATGGGGGATTAATCAACTTAAGTAGTTGTTGCAAGCCAAGCAATTGGATACATTAAGTTTAGTCGACTCAGCCTATGCAATCAATCGATCTAATGATCAGGTAGATTTAAGTAGGTAGTTGTTGGCAGTAACAAATAAAAAATGATTAACAAGGTTAAATAATATCAAATCTCGAATGATCGATCTAATCCTACGAAAATTTTCCTCTGGTAACGGGTCCATCTGACAACTCTATCTAGAAGTTCATCATCCCAGGTTCACGCTCTATTTGGAGAAAAAAATCCTGCAAAATACGTCATAGATAAGGATCGAACCGTAAATATTTGAGATAATAATTACTTACTCTTCTACTACACTATAATCTTAAGGGCAGTTCTTGTCAGTAAGACGAAAACGAAAAAAAAGGTGGAATCGTCATCTTAGCGGCCCCCTGGTCCCGGCCCCATAGATTTCCAGAGGGAGATAAACCACGATTATCACTGGTGTGATTTTTTATCAGTAAGAGATCTATAAGAAGTGTGTCGTTTGGAAAATCTGGCAACACTTGCATGCACACAAATAAGATAGAAAGCAATAATAAGCTAAAGCAAACTAAGAGAGAAGCTCCATTGTATAATCATTTATTGTCTTGTAATTGTTTTATCCTTGTATTCTTTTATTGGATTGTAAAACCTTACAATTGTTAGAGATTTCTCTACTTCTAGATGGTAACATTCTCTTCATTTAACTCTAATTTACATTATTTAGTGCTTAATTTATCCATGCAATTAGAGGATTTAGGAAAGACCAAGGCCTTAAAATATGAATTGAAGACAATTAAACATAAGGTTGACTCTTTTCATGCTCGATAGGCATGATAACTTTAGAGTTAGAAACTTTGAATTAGAAAATCAAAGTTTTGATGAATTTACTAATACCTCTAGCTACCTTAACATGATCCTAGAGAGTGAAAGACCAAATGGTTGATTCATGCTAAGATGTCATGTTCATATGTCATGAATGTTGAATTGATGAAGGAAAAAAATGTATGATAGGCACACCCTTATGCATAGTTGATACATTTAAGCATAAATTTGGTGCATTAAATTGATGAATGCATTATTGGTACGTGTGTGTAAGAAAAAAAAACAACTATTGATCATACAACTATACTTCCACCAATATGAAACTTCCATCAATATGAATCTCAGAGAATGATCTATTATATTTTATCTTGCTCTGCATCCGTAACTTTCAAGTCACACGGCAACAATCTTATCATTGTGCCAAGATTCTCTTTCTAAAAACCAAAATATTACATTTAAAAAGTAATAAAAATTAAAGTAGTTAACATGTGAATCAAATTGAAATAAGCAAAGTTAACCATTTAAATAACGAATGAATCAAATTTGTTGATGCAGGAAGCCACTGTCGATTTACTTCATCAGCCGATCTTTGTCAGCTCAGAGAATTAATACCAGCAAAAGAATGATGTTATTTCGTGTTAACCATGATAGAGTAAAACCAAAGGTGCTCTGGGAAAATGTATTGCTCCTTAACAATGCAGTAAAACGAGGGATTATATGATTCTTTAACTTTGCCCACCATTGAATCCTACCTACATCCTTGTATCAGTTATTTACAGCTTATCTGCAAATTTTCCGAGAACATCAGCCACTTTGTCAAGGATGGTGAGTAGTTTGTCAGCTTGTTCCCTCCTTTGATCTCTGTCCAGCTGAATGTTATGCTTTTGCGCTTCAAGTTGTGCCATAATCACTGTGTTGTTCCTCTCTAAGACTTCAATTAGTTTCCGGTAAGGATTGTTGTTTATTACTTCATCTTGTGAAGTTCGATGACGCTTTCTTCCCTGCTGTGGTGATATATTTTCAGAATCATTAGTTGGCTGCTCATGCTTTGTAATTCCTGAGATCCAAAATTCAACCATATCGTTAGTTCCTTATTTATTGTTTATTGCAGAGCCATAGATTACTACTTTTCCAGTGAATACATAAACGTAATATTTAGGGTTGGGAAAAGAAAGAATTAGATGGATGTGAAGTTGGTTTTTTACAATTGGTAATACAAAGAGAACAGTTAAGTAGGATGTGTGGTTTCGTTTCACAAAATGAGGAGCCTCATGCCTTCAAGATTATAAGGCTGACCTCCCTGTGAATAAACACAACCATCTTAACTGCAGTGTTACATACGTTTAGAGGTTTTACTGCTTAACCAAGGTGATAATACCCTCTTCGTCCAAAATAGTAGGAAACCCCATCCTCCCTGTGAGTAATAAGGCCGACCTAAAGTCATCAAGTACAGCACAGTTGAAATAGTCCCTGGTCAACTGATATTTTCACATTAGTCATGATTCAATTCTTCAAGAATTCCTCCTAGCTCCATCAAAGTTGCTACTAGTATCAAAGCATAGTCCAAGTAGAATTGAGTTTTGATTAATTCAAAGCAAAAGCATGTTGAAACCTTCACCAAACAAATCTAGAGGAATTTCGCTCCAAACTATAGTTGCAGTGCATCCAAGAACCTTCCCCAACTTGAAGTTCAAGACAGTACATTTGAGTTTCTGTGAAAATTGAAGGTTAAATACCAAAAAAAATAGTGATTTTGTATCCTTACTAATTAGAAGAATTGAAGAAGCTCGCATACTCACAAACAATATATAAGCAACTAGACAACCTATCAGATCAAAAGAATTTCTTGGACTACAATTCTAACTTAGGCTTGGTATGAAGTTTAATGAAGATGCAAACTAAATTTCGCTACATTTCTGTTTTTCAACCATGTGCCTATGAAGAAGATGACGAAGAGAAGGTATACACCTTCTAGTGAAATCCACGGAAGACAGAGAAATATGCAACATTGCTAATCCACCAAAAGCCAAAGAATGATTGGTAAAAGTATCAGATCAAACTTTAACTTGGTTGGCTTGGTGAAGAAGCACAAATCTGGCATTGTTTTTTTAGTTGTTATTCAATGAGGTAAGTCAAACTGTGAAAATGAACCTGCCTTATAAATGAAAAACTTTTATAATATCCTAAGCATCTGTCTACATGCAAATCTTATCTTTATAGGAAACAAATGAGAGATGAATAGAAGAAACATGATGAAAATGTTCGAGGATTGATCTTGACTTTTTTTTTTGAGAATCCAAGTGATCCAAGGATTAAAGAATGTTCATCTCTTTAAGAACACTAGGCGTTTGGTTTGTGGTAATAGAGAATAGGGAATGAGAATCGATGGTAATCATTCCTATTGGCACTGTTTGGTAAGTATCAATGGGAATGAAAATAAGGGAATCATTCCCTCATGATCCTGTCGACAAGCAGAGAGGGCTCTCACTCAGATGACACAGTGAGACAGACGAGTTGCGATGGCACTTGAGGTCGAACCCAAGACCAACGGGAAGAGCAAACAGACAGGAGGCAGGAGACGGAGCAGAGTAGGGTTTAGAGGGGAATCGCAAGAAGGTGATGTGAAGCACTCAAGCCAAAAGAATCCTCTTCTTTGAAGCACTGGGGGACCTTATATAGGAGAGGGGGATGAGCCCTGTCTTGTCTTGGCTATCTTGTCTCATAAAAGTCAATCTCCTGTCAGACGATCTTGTGGCAGTTTTACTTTCCCGAGGGCCGGGCATGGCCGCCAAAAGGTCATTCGTCCATCTTTTAATGTCATTTCTCCATCAATCCTTAATGCTTGATATCCTGGGCAAACCTGATTATGGCAGAAGTCTTTTCTTCATAATGAGGGGATCTATGGTATCTCGGTATCTGATAGAGTTTAATCATAACTAAACGACCATGCGGTCATCCTGGCATGTCTTATTATGCAACTTTGCAAATTTGTCCGGACTTGGCCGATCGGCCGCTAAGAGTCATCCGGAGGGTTTGGTTGCTCGGTCGTCCACGACTTTTGGGTGGCGACTATGAGTGGGTTCAGCCGCCCTTGGCGACCGCCAGTCCAGTCGGCCGGTTGGGTGTGCTCGATCGGACCGTCGGTCACAGACTGTGAATCGCTTCCTAAATAGGACGGGTCAGTAGCAAGACGAACAAGTCGTCCGGTCGGACACGGCCGACCGGGGACCGTCCGCCCGGAACCCAAAATACATGTTCAATACCCCTACTTTAGGGAGTCAGTACGTGTTTTCCCCGTCCGCTCTGACTGAACCTCCCGGTCGGAATACTGCCGACCGGGCTCATCCGGCCGGGCAACCGCCGACCGGATCCTGAACACTATGAAGCCCCGAGCGCATTCATTTGGCTAAGTCAACACCCTGTGCTCTCGAATGTCCCTACCCGACCGGGCCACCTACCCAATCGGACTTCCTATCGGGTCGGATCACATACCCGACCGGATCAACCTCATTTTCATTCCCTACTCTTCCCTCATCAATCAAACTCCTCAATCATTCCTTCATTTTCATATATCCAAAACACTTCTTTTTTATTTTATATTTTTCATTTTACTATCTTCTTTTGCATTCTCTCATTTTATTTTCTCTCTCGACATTTTAAAATTTCTCTCTGCATATTTATTCTTTTCTCTCTCTACATTTTCTATCACTTTCTCTCTTTACCTTTCTCATCTCATTTTCTCTCTATATATTTTCAATATCACTTTCTCTCTCTACCTCTCTTATTATCATTTATCTATCTTTATTTTTCACTTTTTCTCTATATTTTCTATATCACTTTCTCTCTCTATATTTTCTATATTACTTTCTCTCTCTACCTTTCTCATCTCATTTTCTCTCTATATATTTTCAATATCACTTTCTCTTTCTACCTCTCTTATCATAATTTATTTATCTTTATTTTTTATTTTTTCTGTATATTGTATGTATCACTTTCTCTCTATATATTTTCTATATCACCTTTTCTCTCTACCCTCTCTCATCTCAATTTCTCTCTGTATATTTTCAATATCACTTTCTCTCTCTAACTCTCTTATTATAATTTATCTATCTTTATTTTTCACTT